>NW_020769546.1:349538-359803 GCF_900518735.1 Pseudonaja textilis
GGAGGAGGGGGGGGGGATGGCAGAGAAGGAGGGGGCTGGATGGAGTCATGGAAGCAGTCAGTGTGAGCTTCAATGGACTCCAGAAGACGGTAGAGGACAGAAAGGCCCTGGAGGAACGTTGTCCATGGGGTCTCGATGGGTCGGAAATGATTTTGCAACTAACAACAACAACAAAGCAACCCAGAGTGTCCTCACAACATCGCAGCGATCCTGGATTGAGTGGCAATGGACTGGACATTGGGGAAGCGAGGAGGGATAAGGAATGTGGGGTTTGGCTCTTCATATCGGTGAGCAGAGACCTCCGATTCCTCCTCCCCTTCCTGCAACCGACATCTTTGGTAGTAGAAGTTCTTTTCACTTCAGTCAGTTGGAGTCAAGGGTCTGCTTTCCTAAATGAGGGTTTGGGGCAGGCCTGACACACATGGCCAAAGGAACAGGTGGCCACTGGACTTGTGCCACGCTGGACAACAAAGACTAATGCCTTATATTCTGCAACCCCAAAAAGAACCATCCTCTGCTGGCTGGAGAAGAAGGAGAATTTTGGTTGTTTTTCCACCAGATCTTCATGGACTCTGAGTTGCCTCCATCTGAGTCACCTCTGCCTATGGAAGAACCATGAAAAGCCAAAGGAGACCACTGATTTCTAGTTGCACCATCTTCTGAAGGCTGGACTTTCAACTGGAACCCTGTGGAGAGATGGTGTTGATCATCTTCTTGTGCGTCATCGGACGTTGGTGATCATGTTGACGATCTTAATTTTATTCACCGTCGCATGGAAAAAGTGCTGCTGAGTTTTGTCTAAAACCAATCCCTTAGATTTTGAAGACATGATATTCTTCTTCTGCCTGGACCTCAATTGCCTTCAATCTTTCCCTGGAGAATTAAGTGAAGGATGCCGTATTTTTCCTTGCGTTGCATTCACAGGTTCGAAATACTCTTACCTTTCACTTCTTAATGATTTTGATGGTTTCCCTTGGTTTCCCCAGGCAGCTTATCCCCTCCTCATTTCTGATTTGGCCAACCCAATGGTGTTCATGGACAGTAGATTGGCCTTCAGTGCGTTCTGAGTTCAGTTCCCAAGAAAGATCTTTGAGGAACATCAACTCTCAGAATTGACGTAACTCAACATGACGAATACCATAGAAGACCGTGTTGCATGCATGGGAACGATTGCCCCACTGCAAATGAGGGGGAAGTTAAGCAATGGTGGCCCACAAGTCCATACATCTGTTCACGTCCCTTGTGATAACTCAAGAAGTCACAACTTTTTTTGTGCAGACTTCTTACGGGCAAACAAGTCAGCTTCTTTTCATTGAATCTACTTTTTGAAATATTACCTGCAAGATTAACCTGACTCTCCTCTCCAGATAAGGACTGGCTTGGAAGTCAAGTAATACAGTTGGCTTTGCATTTGTGCAAGTTTTGTGGTGTGCACCACGCATAGAATTTGCTCGCTTGATGAGAAAAGGACAAGGTGTTTTTTTAAAAAAAAAAACTTATTATGGCACGTGAGCTGTAATAACAATAATAATAGCAACAACAACAATAATAATAATATTCTGGTAAATAAAACCCAGCAGTCACAGTGCTGGTGCAAATTGAGGGGAGCTGGATTCTGCTGACCCAGCAAATATTGCTACCTGAAGGGGAAAAGCCCCCATAAAATATTGAAGGGAAACTAATAGAAAACGAGACAGCATGACTAATGGAGTGAAGTCGAGGCATGGCGCGGTGCTGGGTGACTTCGGCTAATGTGCAGCTGGTTCTCCCCTTGGTACACCCGAAAAAGGAATCGCACAGTGCATTGCTGGGGACCATGGAAGCTGACAGCCACCCAGGAGTTGATGGAAATTGAAGCACGATGCAGAATCAGCCTGGTTTCTCATGCCGGTCACATTCTCCTCACCCATCTTTGTGAAAATTAGCTTTGCAGTGTTGGCATCTCCCAGTGCTGGGCGGTGGAGGGAGCATGCAGAGCCGAGGACGAATGGATTTGAACCCAGATCTTAAGGAGAAGAGGAGAAATATCTGTTCGATCTAGCATGCATAATGCTTTAGGCAAAGGTATATCGGACCGCGCCTTTCCGAAGGAACCTTCTCTGGTTTTTCCATAAGAGGAGAGGAAAGGAAGAAATTTCAGACTTGTAGCGTTCTGTTGATGTCAACTTGCAGTAAAGAAAGAGCAAATACCGGCTGAGATCACCTGGAAGGGCCAACACAAAAATTGTTTATGGAATGTTACCTCAACAACCTCTCTTGTAAACTTCACTCTGGGTGGAAATCCACCGGGTGTAGAAGACCGTAGAACTTTATAGCATGGCCTTCAGCCCCGCACACCAATCTATCCGTGAGAGCATCACCGGTGAATGCCCCTCCAGCGTTTTCTTCAGCCTTGCCTGACCCACTCTCGTTGATTTCTTTCAAATGTTTAGCAAAAAAAACCCCACAATTATCTTGTGGATTTCAACCTTTGTGCTATTCCTGTCCTCCGGTTCTAAACAAGAACTCTTGATCCGTGTCTCCCCGTGAGATTTTCGAAAGCCGCTAATCAGAGCAGACATTCCAACGAACGTTCCAGAAATTGATGCTCACCATTTTGGGGGGGTGGGTAGGTGGGAGATGAAGAGAAACCAAGCCAAGTATTTTGTCTGAGAGTATACAGTATTCTTTTTCTGGGGAGAAACTAAATTAAAGGTTCCAGGGCACTGTCACATTTTTTTTCTCTCTCTGTTTCGCTGGGTGTTTTCCAAAATTACTTTCATCCTTGCCCAAGGAGGCCAAGAATTATAGAGAAGTCTTTCACAGAATGGCTCGATTTGTTCTGTTTTTTTCTCGCACGGAGAGTTGTGTTTTTTTGCACAGCAATCCAGCTCTGGTTCCTTGCCCTGTCATTCTCAATCCCCCCCACCCCTTAAATCATTTCCATCAGACCAAAAAACGCACACCTGAGGGGGCCTTTCTAATCGTTGCTCTATGGAAGCTGCATTAAAACTCCAAGGGACGTCCATCCATGGAGCACCATGTGAGTGGGCCAGTTCCCACCTTCTTATTTTTCCCCCGGACGCGCCTGACAACATTTTCTAAATGTTTGAAGCAAGGACTTCTGAAGTTTTGACCTCACTCTCTTCATTCTTGTGGAGGGGGGGAGGAAACTTTGCTTTCATAACAAGGACCAAATCTACGAAGGAGGGACCTGGAGTAAGGGCTGAGAACTTCTAGATTAATTGGAAAATGCTTCTTCGGGGTGAAGGTCGAAACTTAAAAAGGTCACCCTTGTGGAGAGTTCCATGAGCTTTGCCCTAGATATTTGGGGGGAGCTGATGAATTGGTTCTCCAGAATAGAATAGAATAGAATAGAATAGAATAGAATAGAATAGAATAGAATAGAATAGAATAGAATCGAGTGGAGTAGAGTAGAGTAGAGTAGAGTGGAGTGGAGTGGAGTGGAGTGGAGTGGAATGGAATGGAATGGAATAGAATAGAATAGAATAGAATAGAATAGAATAGAATAGAATAGAATAGAACAGAACAGAACAGAGTAGAGTAGAGTAGAGTAGAGTAGAGTAGAATAAGAATAAGAATAAGAATAGAATAGAATAGAATAGAATAAGAATTGAATCGAATCGAGTAGAGTGGAGTAGAGTAGAGTAGAGTAGAGTAGAGTAGAGTAGAGTAGAGTAGAGTAGAATAAGAATAAGAATAGAATAGAATAGAATAGAATAGAATAGAATAGAATAGAATAGAATAGAATAGAATAGAATAGAATAGAATAGAATAGAATAACAGAGTTGGAAGAGACCTTGGAGGTCTTCTAGTCCAACCCGCTGCTTAGGCAGGAAACCCTGTACCACTTCAGACAAATGGTGGTCCAATTTCTTCTTAAAAACTTCCAGTGTTGGAGCATTCACAACTTCTGGAGTCAAGTTGTTCCACTGGTTAATTGTTCTAACCTTCAGGAAATTCCTCCTTAGTTCTAAGTTGCTTCTCTCCTTGGTCAGTTTCCACCCATTTATTGCTTCTTGTCCTGCCTTCTCAGGTGCCTTGGAGAATAGCTTGACTCCCTCTTCTTTGGGGCAGCCCCTGAGATGTTGGAACACTGCTATTATGTCTCCCCTGGTCCTTCTTTTCATTAAACACTAGGCATGCCCAGTTCCAGCAACCTTTCTTTGTATGTTTTAGCCTCCAGTCCCATAATCCTCTTGGTTGCTCTTTAACTCAGTTTAGCCATACTTTGGATGCTGAACCCAACTAAGATGATGTCATCTCAGCTTCCCACGTGCACACTCGAGCTTCCCAAAGGAATAAACCACATCTCCCCTGCAGGGTGCCCGCAGACCAGCTCCTGACTGCATGCGTGTGTGTGTCTGTGAGTCTTTGTGTGTGCACCTTCTGCAGTTAAGGGTGCCAATTTCCAGTATGGAGTAGAAAGCTGGTACTTCAACTCAAGGTCCTCTTTTGAGCTTCGTTTTCCCTTGTTGGAAACAAACTTTAGAAGTCTTCTAAGAGAACAAGGGCCCCTCTGCCAGCTCCCATCTCCAGAGTCCTCTCTTTGTGTCTCTCTTTATCTCTTTTCTCATTGCTCCGGTTGCCTTTGATGCTGTCTCCATTGTTCGGGGCGCATGCCCCGTGCTGTTTCCTCTTTTGTCGTCTCCGCCGGCCTATTGTTACCCGTCTCTTTGCCGTCTCTTGTCTTCTCTTCGATCCCCTGCCGCGCCAGAGACTATTTGTGTTGGTTGCTATATAATTAACCGCCACGGCAGCCTGGAACTTCTCCCTGCGATGAATGAGGTGCAGCGGAGGGTCGCGGCAACTCTGTCCTTACCTGTGAGGTCATCACAAAGGTGGCACTGGAGAGGCAGATGTTTCTCTTTTGACAGCAGGATGTTAAAAAATAAATAAATCAACCTGCAGAAATAGATGTACAGGTAATCTTCAACTTACGACCACCGCTGGGAACCTGAATTTCTGTTGCTAAGCAGGGCAATTCTTCATATGATCTTATGACCCCTTTTTTTGCCTTTTATTTAAGTGAATCACTGCCATCGTTCAATGAACGGTGGGGTTGTTTCGCAGTTATTTTACTTATTTAAAATATTGATATATTCTCCAAATATATCCCCGAAGGCAAGGTAAGAAACAATGGATGGAAACTGATCAAGGAGAGAAGCAACCAGGAATTGAGGAGAAACTTCCTAAGAGTGAGGACAGTTAACCAGTGGAACAGCTGGCCACCAGAAGTTGTGCGTGTTTCATCACTGGAGGCTTTTAAGAAGAGACTGGATAGGGCAGAGGTCCCCATACTTGGCAACTTTAAGACCGGTGGACTTCAAGTCCCAGAATTCCTCAGACAACATAAGCTGGCTGAGGAGTTCTGGGAGTTGAAGTCCACGAGTCTTAAAAGTTGCCAAGTTTGGGAAGCGCTGGTATAGGGGGGGTTAGACTAGAAGACCTCCAAGGTCCCTTCCAGTGCTATTCTGATTGAAGGATTGGGAGCCACCCAGTCCAAAATTAAAAGACAACTAAAATCCATTCAAAACTATAAAATGTGAAGTGAACCAGGCGGTCCTTAACTGAATCTGGCTTCCAACGTTGACTTCACTTGCAGAAGCTGGCTAAGAAGATTGCAAATGATGATAAGACGATCCCAGGATATTTAAAACTTTAATAAATGCCGATAGTCCTCGACTTAACAACCACAACGGAGCCCAAATTTTGTTAGTCCTATTTTATGACTTTTTTTGCCACATTTGATAAGTGAACTCCTGCGATTGATAAGTTAGTAAGCTGCTTATTAAGTGAATCTGGCTTCCCTGTGAACCTCGCTTGTCAGAATGTCACAAAATTGGTTCACATGGCTCCCCAGGACACTGGAGCCGTCATAAATATAAGTCAGTTGCCAAGCCCCTGAATTTTGATCCCGTGAATCTGGAGAGGTTGAAAAGGTCATAAGTATTGAAAAACGGCCATATGTCACTTTTTTCAGTGCCGTTGTAACTTTGAACGGTCAGTAAATGAATTGTTGTAGGTCGAGGACTACCTGTGTATACCGGTGGCCAAGCACCCGATTGTTGAGATGTTGTGATGGTCGTAAGGGTAAGGACCAGTCATAAGTGCCATTGTAACTTACAGTTGCTAAAGAATGTGTATATAGGTCTAGAACTGTGATGACCCAAAGGGGCGTGGCACAAAAGCAACAAAGTCACAAAAAATAGGTAAAGTCCCTTTAATTCCTCCAACTTGGCCCCCAATGTCCAGTTATCATCGGCTGTAAAAAAACCTCTCCCAAGAACAGTTTTTAAAGGGAAGAAATTCAGTCCGAACCCAAAGTGCATATAAATTATAAATAAAAACCAACACAAACCGCTGCAGCAATTAAAGAGACAGGGCAGGATAAGGAATTGCAGAATTCAAAAGATAACGAAACACACCCAGTTGGGAGGACGCCAGAACCCAGATAAGATGCGACAAAGATAATTCACGCTTTGCTTCCAGCAAGGATCTGTGCGCAAACACCCTCTTTATCGTGTTTTCCCAGCTGCAGTTAATGAAGGGAATCAGGGCCTTTTTCTCCCCTGTAACCTACGTTGCTTCCTTGGCTTGCAAAGGGAACCCTGGAGCTTAAGAACGTTTTTTTTTTAAGTTTTTGTAGGGTTTCCCCACACAATACACAAGTGCAAAGGAAGACTATAATGCATCCAGCTTGGGTCACTACATTACCTAACAGATATTGAGACTCTGGAAAAAAAAATGCAAAGAAGAGCAACTAAGAGGATTAAAGGCCCGTAGTCTAAAACATATGAAGAACGGTTGCAGGATTTGCTTAGTCTAGAGAAAAGAAGGACTAGGGGTGACATGAAAGCAGTATTCCCATATTTGAGGAGTTGCCCCAAACTTATTTTCCAAAGCACCAGAGGACAAGAAAGAATGGATGGAAACTAAACAATGAGAGATAGACAACCTGGAATTGAGGAGGACCTTTCTAACAGTGTGGACAATTAACCAGTGGAACAGCCTTTAGAAGTTGTGGGTGCTTTATCACTGGAGGTTTTTAAGAAGAGACTGGACAGTCACTTGTCCTTCTTGGGCAGGGGGCTGGACTAGAAGACCTCCAAAGCCCCTTTCAGCTAAATTCTGAACAGGAGAATCTGCTTTTTCTCAGCACAACTAGTCACCTGTTTGACGATGATCCAACACTACTCCTCGGAGCAGAGGGCGAGATTTTTGCTCAGCGCTCCTCCTGAAAATTTTATCCATCTCTTCATGGGAACCCAAAATCTCCATCAAGGTCCTTTAGAAATGAAAAGCCAACCAAAGATCCTTCCTTGCGGAAGTAAAATCTGTCGGTACAAGAGGACCATGTTCCAGGCTTGTTCCTCTTGCTTTCTGCCTTCGTTCTTTTCAATTACACACCGCCGAAACTTTAAAAATTGCTCATGTATTCCTCGGATAATTCCTCCTCTCTGACGTCAACCTTCTTAATTTATTTTTCCAGCTTCCTCTCTTTTTTTTTTTTTTGGCAACCGGTGCGCTCTAGCAAATTCTACTTCATAGAGCAAAGGTTCGGGGTTGTCGTGGCGTGGTGGAAATAATTGGGAACGGCTGATCCTTACCAGCGGGCCATGGCACGCGCGCCCTTCTCTTCGTGTAGTTCCAATCAGGGCTCTGGGTTTTATTCCAGTCACTGCCCGTGGCGTGGAGGAGTGAGTAGAGCCTCAGGGATAGATGCACAAGGCAGTTGGTTTTAATATGTTGATTTAACTCTATTTCTGCACTGCTTTGCCTGCGTTAATAGAATTTACTCCAACTGAATGGCTGGTGTGCATTCGTACTAGTCCAGGATAGAAGAAACTGGATTTCTTTGAGGGCTGGATCAGCATTGTAATTCTCCTCCACAGGCTGGTGGGGAGGGCCACGGAGCTTGGGGGGGGGGGAAACACCCTGGTGGCCAAACTGGGGCATGGGGTTGCCTCTTGCAGCCCGTTTTTGGCCTCCCCAGCAGTTTTTGGCTGGTAGAGTGCTTCTGGAGGCCGGGGAGACCAAAAACCAGAGGTGGTAATTCAGCCGGTTCTGACCAGTTCAGGAGAACCGGTAGCAGAAACTTTGAGTCATTTGGAGAACCGGCCGATCCCACCTCTGACTGGCCCCGCCAACCCCATCTCTTCTCTGCCTCCCATCGAGTCCCAGCTGATCGGCTGTGTCTCCTTGGGTTGCCCTGCCCAGGAGAATGGAGCTGGAAAGCAGGTTAGTGGGGTGAGAGGGAAGGGGGATTTTGTAGTAACCTGTTGTGGTCCACCAGTGGCTTGTGGATCTGGCAGCAGAGTCGGACAGTGGGTAGGAACATGGGCCAGCCCTGGAGTCTGGGGAGGACTCGAATGAGGGTCCTGTGTCTGATACAGAGATGGGGCCAGGACCATCTGGAAGTTATTGACTCCGGAGCCTCCAGAATCTGACAGCAGCAAGGCAGAGGAACAGGGGGAGCCTGTTCCCAGTGCGCGTATGCACAGAACTGCTAAAAGGCGAGAGTAGCTGAAACAAAAGGGGCGACTTGGGAGTAAGGCTGGGAGGTGATTAGCCCCTTCCATAAGACCTAAAGGAAGAGCAATGGGACAGGAGCCTTTGCAGGAAGCAACTTTGTTCATTCTGGTCGGTTTAAAAATCTGAAGCTCCGTGTTGATTTTGTGCTCCGTTTGGCCTTGTACAGCTAATTGGCAATTTTGTTGTGGGCAGCATTTCAAGGGTGATAAAGGTGGGTGCTTATCAGCCTTATCCCAAAATACTGCGACAGAATTTCTGTTGGACTATCCTTAAACTCTCCGGGACTCATTACAGGCTGTGAATGCATATAATTCACAGCCGTTGAAATAAAAACAAAGGTCTTGGGGAACAGCATGTGATCGTTACTGTCTCGGGGAGCCTGGGTCAGAACATAACCTTCCCCCAAGAGTGGGGAGGGAATGGAGATTTTGCAGTATCCTTCCCCTGCCACGCCCGCCAAGCCACGCCCATAGAACCAGTAGTAAAAATAGTTGAATCCCACCACGACTGCCAAAAACGGGCGACATTTAAACAGGCCAGATTTAAACATCCCGTGAACTGGATCCTGCCATGGGCCTTGAGTTCGACACCCGAGGAAGAGGAGCAGTGCAGTCTTCAAGGAAAGGACCCCTATTTCCGCAACTGGACGCCCACCGGACATGCTTTGACTACAACTCCCATTGCTCCCAGCCGTACTGAAGCCAGAACTGATTTAAGTGCGAAGACTGGCGGTCAGTCCCTTTCTTTCCCAGTGCCGTTGTTGCTTGGAATGGTCGCTAAGTGAAGTGGTCATAAGTTGAGGACGACCTGTACATGTTTTGTAGGTGTGCATCTTGGAACTCATCGAAGTGTGTTTTTGTGGCCAGCATCCTTCAGTTGAAAGCTTCTGGAGATTCCCTGGCTGGGGATAATGGGATCTGTAGTACAGTGCATCTAGAAAGAACCAGTTAGAAAAGCCCGATTGTTCTAACCCTATCTAACAAAATGAAATCCAACGTAGAGGAAAGTAAAGTCCTACACTTAGGCAAGAAAAACCAAAAGGACACCTATAGACTGGGGTGAAACCAGGCTCAATAGCAGGAACTGGGAGAGGGATTTTGGAGTCTTCGTGGACAACCAGCTAAATAGGAGCCAGCCGCGTGCAGCGGCAGCCAAAAAAACCCAATGCAATTCTAAGTTGCATTAACCCAGGGATACAAGTGAGGTGCTAATACCACTCTATAAAGCCTTAGTAAGGCCACACCTAGAGTCCTGCCTCCAGTTTTGGTCACCACACTATAAAAAAGACGTTGAGACTTTAGAAAAAGTGCAGAGAAGAGCAACCAGGATGATGAGGGGACTGGAGGCTAAAACATACAACGAACGGTTGCAGGAACTGGGCCTGGCTAGTCTAGTAAAGAGAAGGACCAGGGGAGACAGGAGAGCATCTTCCAATATTTGAGGGGCTGCCACAGAGGGGAGGAAGGGGTCAAGCTATTCTCCAAAGCACCCAAAGGCCAGACAAGGAATAATAATGGATGGAAACTGATCAGTGAGAGATTCAACCTGGAAATAAGGAGGAATTTTCTGACAGTGAGAACAATGAGCAGGGGGTTGGACTGGATGACCTCCAAGGTCCCTTCCAGATTCTATTCTATTCTATTCTATTCTATTCTATTCTATTCTATTCTATTCCTTAGTTTGTTCTATTCTATTCTATTCTATTCTATTCTATTCTATTCTATTCTATT
>NW_020769546.1:359813-372592 GCF_900518735.1 Pseudonaja textilis
TTCTATTCTATTCTATTCTATTCTATTCTATTCTATTCTATTCTATTCTATTCTATTCTATTCTATTCTTTCTATATTCTAGTCTAGTCTTATTTTCTTATTTCCTTTTTTTTTTTTTTTGCCATTCACCTCTCTTACTCCTGTGGAGAACCACTCCTCATCATGACAGGTCCGAAGCGGAACCTGCATCGATCTGTGCCTCGGGGGCATTGCACACAGAAGGGGGACCCCCCCCCTGAGGCCATCCAAACAGCAGGGCTAAACCAACGTGCGTATCAGGCGATGCTGCTTGTCCTCCAGTTTTGGCTTTGGCTGAAAAGGAAAGGAATCGCAGGAGATGGAGGATGAGCTAGCTGAGAAATTCAGAGAGAGAGAGAGAGAGAGAGAGAGAGTGTTACCATTATGCAGGGTCTGATGAAAGAAAAAGATCAGAATAAAAACACTGAATAGAAATCAGCAGCGCCCAGACACGCCAAGTGTCAGTGGAATTCTCTTTTTTTCCCCTTCCTTTTTTTATTTTTTATTTTTTTAAAAAAAAAACCCATTTCCATCCTTATCACTGGTGCACAGTGTGTGTTTCCAGCTAGGGAAATTCAGGTATCTTGGTGGGCAACAGGAGGAAATTTGAACGGGGAAAACAGCAGAAAAAGGGGAGACATGATCATGAAGCAGACTCCTCAACCCCTTTTTTGTTTAGTTTACGGTGAATTCCGCTCCAGAAAAGTCCTGGCAAATAGTCTTTCATGAGATTTCACAGTTACAGACCTTTATCGGGCTTGGAGAGTTGCCAGGCCGATATCTTCCAAACACCACCCTGTAGCAGCAATTACTTGGCAAGAAGTCAGGAACAGATCTTCACACTAATTAAACGAACTAATTGTCTCCTGCAAACACCACTCCCCTTTCACTCCTCTTTTATTCCCTATGGGAGGGGCCATTCACCGTCCACCTGTGCCCTTACTCCCGAGTCGACCCTTGTTCCTTAGCTGTTCCTTTCTTCTGGCAGCTCTGTGCATGCGCACATCAGAAACAGGCTCCAGCTGTTCTTCTTCCCCACTGATCTCCAACTCTGAAGGCAGCGGATAACTGTCAGATGGCCCTGGCCCCATCTCTGCCTCCGACGCAGAGCCTTTGTCAGAGCCTTTCCCAGACTCCAGGACTGGCCTCCCCAACCTCCTCCCTGTCCGAGTCCACCGCCAGCTCCTCTGTCCATCGGTGGACCATAACAGGACGATCTCCAGATTCTGCCTATAGACCAACCAAGACCTTGCAACCTTCCAAAGGACTGTTGCGTTGAGGTGGCATCTAAACACGTCCAGTTGGAAGCGCCCCCTTCAGGCCCAAATGTACATTTTGCAGCCGCTAAAGCGTGGGAGAAGTTAGGGCTGTTTTACCCGGGAAAAATCTACTGGTGGTTGTAGCGAGGCTGATTCAAGGCAGAAGGACAATTTTGCCACGCCGAGAAAAATACGTCTTCGCCAGACCTTCAGAAGAATCAAGCCTGCTTTCTTCCGGATTGCTCTCCAAATGAATGGTTTGAGAGCCAAACTGACCTTCTTTGTGGGGAAATAATAAAAGCAGGAAAAAAACAATAGTGCCTAAAACTAGGGAGTTAGCGTTGCAAATTAATATTGCTGGGGTAAAAGGAACCAAGAAAGGTCTGATGTAGGAAAATGCTTCTCCTGTTCCTTGCTATCCTGTTTTCTTGGCTATTTTTACCCCCCAGTTCATTTCAAACCATGATTTGTTCTGGCCCCCCCTCCAAAAAAAGCCCCTCGCAGACAGCTATTTTGGAAGTGTGGATGGTTATTGTGGAATAAAACAGGCATTTATAATGCAGCGTGAGAAAGATAATACTGCTGAAATGGATTTTTGTAAGATTTATGTGTGTGTGTGTTTATGTGTATGTATATATGTGTGTGTATATATATATGTGTGTGTATGTGTGTGTTTGTATATGTATATATGTGTATATGTGTATATATATATATGTGTGTGTGTATATGTTTGTGTGTATATGTTTGTGTTTATATATGTATATATGTATATATGTATGTATGTATGTGGATCTTTGGTTATTCGGGTTTTCTCCCGTGTAAGATTGGCAGTATCTAGTGCAAGCTCACATCACTCTGAGAAGCACAGAGCCGAAGACACAAGCCTGAAGACGATGAATGAGACTTCACCGAAACATTGCCTAGATACTGCCAATCTTACGCGGGAGAAAACCCGAATAACCAAAGATCCACATACAAATACCCGCGAGAACCTCAGAAAACAAGTATGTATGTATGTATATATATGTGTGTGTTTGTGTGTATGTATGCATGTGTGTGTGTGTATGTATACAGTATATATATACATATACATATATATATCTTTCATAAATCTTTAGTAATTGTAGCTGCATCAAAGTGTACTTAAAGGTAGCCCTGGACTTACAAATTGGGGCAAGAATTTCCATTACTTATCAAGGCGGTTGTTAAGGAAGTCAGACCTGATTTTTTTTTTTTTGCCATGGTTGTTAATCATTGCAGTCGTTAAGTGAACCAGGAAGTTGTTAAGCAAATCTGGCTCCCGACCGGAAGCAAAGGGAAGCTCCCAGGTGGTGATTGCATGATATGTGGATGCTGCGAATCTTCCACCACGGGTCTGTGGGAGAAACTGCGACAGCCGTAGGCATAAGGGGCCAGTTTTAAGTCCCCCCCACTTTTTAGTGCCATTGTAACTTTGAATGGTCACAGGACAGAATGTAGAATAGAATGTAGAACAGAATAAAATAGAGAATTAGAGTTAGAATAGAGAATTAGGCTCTATTCTGATTGATTGATTGATTGAATAGGAATAGAACAGAATATAGAACAGCACAGAATAGAATAATAGAACAGAATAATTATAATTAAAATAGAGAAAGAATTAGAATTAGAAAATTGGAGTAGATTAGAATAGGATAGGATAGGATAGGATAGGATAGGATAGGATAGAATAGAATAAAATGTAATGTAATGTAATGTAATGGAATGGAATGGAATAGAATAGAATGGAATGGAATGGGATGGAATGGAATGGAATGGAATGGAATAGAATAGAATAGAATAGAATAGAATAGAATAGGGAATAGAATAGAATAGAATAGAATAGAATAGAATAGAATAGAATAGAATAGAATAGAATAGAATAGAACAGAGAATTATTCTTATTCTAAGAACAGAACAGAACCTTTTAAGTGTGATTAGACCCACATGGAATTTGTCTCTGGTTAAGAAGCTCTCAAATGTATGTCCAAAGCAACAGAATAATCATCATCATGATTAAACGAACAGTTGTAAGTCGAGGACTACCTGCAAAAATGCCCGCAGAGCGGGTGGAGAAGGCGGCTGGTTTGTGGAATGGCTACTGGTGGTCCCCCCCACAAGTGAGCGAAATGGGTCAGCTACAGTTGAGCGGGGCTGATCAGAAAGGAGGGGTCCTTTTTTTTTAGTTTTTAAAGTTTTCCAGCTCTCAATTCTTGGTTTGTAACTTTGCACTCCTCGGAAGCCCTTGTCAGGGTGTGCTTAATTCCCCACGAAGGGCAACAGGGAGACCGAAAGGAGAACGGGGGGAAGGCTGCGAATGCCTCCTCCTCCTCCTCCTCCTCCTCCCTTGGCCATCGTCATTAATCTTGATTATAGCGCCTTGACGCTGGAGTTAATTTTTGTGTAGATGCCTATCAGTCATGTTAGCCCGGAATCTCTCTCCAGCTAATGAGGAAATAGCATGGTTTGCTACTTTATGACGCCCCTAATTAGCAGCTGGATGCTCATGGGGTGAGGGGTGGGTGGTGGGTGGGTGGGAGATCAGGAAGAGAGAGGGAGAGATCATTGGCCGCCGGAACTGGTCAAGGAGACTGGGAAGTCCTTGGTTGGCTGGGTTGGCTCAGGTTGTTTTCATGAGATCGAGGAAATGTTTTTCTCCCAGGAAAAATGGGTCTCTCTGGATTTCTGTCCTGGTTGGAAGGAAATAGCGGGTGACTTTTGATATCCAGGGGTTGAGTGTGGTACCACCTCTTGGATAAGAAGGTACTGCTCTATGGGTACTTCCGAATCCTTTCTCTTCCTTTGCCTCTTTCCTTCCTCCTTCCCTTCCCTTGATCCTTCCCTTCTCTTGTTTCTTCCCTTCCCTTCTTCTTTCCTTTCCCCTCTTCCTTCCCTTCCCCTCTTCCTTCCCTTCCCTTCTTCCTTCCCATCCCTTCTTCCTTCTCTTCCCTTGTCCCAACCCAACCCAACATACCCACCCATTGTCCGGCTATCAAGGACATCGTTTGGTTGGCCATATCCAAGTTGCCCATGGGAAGTTGTGTTGTCTTCATTCCTTGATGGTCTGTAAAGGGATTTAGAGCTAATATCAGAGAAGATGTGAAAGAGCCATGAAGTGAGAGACCTGAAGAAGAGTTTACGAGGCCCAAGGACAGAAGGAAGCATGAGAAAGAAATTCAAAACAACTTGCCTTATTTTGTTCAGGAAGAGGAACATGGACAGGTTTTCAAGGATCTTCTACCCAGCTACAATATTCCTGGAATATTGTCTGGTTTTTTGTTTTTATTTTAATCTGGCCTACCTCGCAAGGCTGACACAATCCAACCTCACCTGGTCCATAGTAAGGAACTGTGAGAATTCTCCAAAATATTTGGAGGGTACCATGTTATCTGTTTATCTGGTCTTGGAGTGAAGCTCTTGTTTGGCCTCTTTAAAGGAATTGTTTAATGGAACCAGGAGCATGCCTTGCATGAAAATAAGAAAGAGGAGTCATAAAAATATCTCTTCCAAACATTTTTGCTTTTTTAAAACTTTATTTCAACGGGAAATATATGCGATGCATTTTTTTTTCTCATTATGCTTAAACCTAAGCACAAAACGTATTCTATAAGTTTTAAGGCACGCCATGACAGTGCTGTTGAGTTTATTTAAAATTGTAAATGCTTTATATTAGTTTGTATTAGTTTTTATCTTCCCTTTAAAAAAAAAAAAATCTGTAGCCAAAATTATTTTTTAAAAATGTAAATGCCTTCATTTCCTTCCAGCCATAATTACGTACGTATCCAAGTGTGAAAACTAGGAAGTGCCCCTAAGGTACTTAAGTATATCTTTGTATTTTGTCAGTTTGGGGGAAATAATAGGAATACAATTAAAAATGAGAAATGGGAATAATCTATTGTGGTAGAAAGGAGGCAAATTTTATCATCGTGACTTTTGAAGTGGTCTCAGCCTTCAGCGTGGAAACGAAAGGGGATAAAACCATCCTGTAGTGTAATTAAGGGTAAAAATAGTGAATCTGAATACGAAGCTCTGTTGTGCTTTCTCTCTGTGGCACACTGCAGCGTCATGGTGGCTGGGAAGGATGGGAGATGGAATCCAACGCGTCTCGAGTAGCGTATCTCAAAGGAAGGCCAAGCTAAACAGTGACACAATCCTTGTCCATGAACTTTAAAGGCGACAGTACATTAAGGCAGAAGCATGTCCGCCCCAAAGATAAAATGCCCAGACACAAAACGAGATATGCAGTCCAATGTAGTGAGACATGTGCAGATCTGTACATTGGAGAAACAAAACGACTACTCCACAAGCCCGTGACACACAACAGAGGAGAACAAACCCACCAGGATGAAATTAAAGCCGCTCTTTTGAAGACCGCAAAGTCCACGTTTTGGACAGAGATCAAAGAGGACATCTACATTAAAATGGAAATAGCGTCTCTCAACAGATTGGGAGAGATACCACACCACCTAGCTCCTGTTTACAAGACAGTTCTTTCAGCAGCTCCAAGAAAGCTGCACAACCCGTTGGCACCATTCAGATGACCCTGTGTTCTGACCCAAACCTTGTTCCAAGGAAACAAACACCAAAGAGAGGTAATAGCAAAACTTTTTAAGGATTCTTTATGAATTCCGTTCCTTCCCGATTAAAAGGCGGTTTCGACTGTCTATAAGAAGGAGCCTGGCCAAGGTGGTGCAAGGCTGCCAAGAACCCTGGATGAAGTTGCCAAGAAATATTTCAAACGCAAAAAGTCTCCAAACACAAACTAAGATAGTCCGAATGTCCACAAGGCTTGAGTGCAAAAACTTCTTTGCTTCCTGCAAAGAACTCCAGTTTCTCAGCTGACTTTTATCCCTTAAGGGAGGGGCCATCACCTTGCAGCCTTACTCCCGAGTCGCCTGTACTGCTGCAGCTGCCCTTTCCTTCGAGCAGCCCTGCGCGCACGCGCATTGAGCACAGGCTCCTCGGGGGCCTCTTCCTCACTGCTGCCAGCCCCCACAATCTCCGAAGGCAGCCTTCCACTCCCAGATGGTCCTGGCCCCATCCTTGCATCCCACGCAGGCCCCTCACCTGAGTCCTTGCTCTCTGAGACCTCAGCCGTCCATACCTGCTGCCGGCGAACCACAGCACCCTGCGAGCACAGATTAATCTCAGAAAGAGTGCTAATGACCAGTTCTCTGCAAGGAATATAAATCCCTCCGTTCCCCACCGTTCAGCCAGAACTGAAGAAGCTTCTTGGATGAGAAGCGAAATATCTTCAGGGAAAAACAAAGAAAGTCTAGTTGCCTCTTGAAAAAGCACTTTGGCACAACCGTTACTGAGAATCTCCATAGACATCCATGGTCTGTGTTGTTAAAACACAACCACACCACCATTCTATGTGGAATATTTGTACTGGTTGGCCATACTGTAGTTTCAGAAGCTGGAAGAGACTTGACCTCACAATGACCATCCTCAAGATAGCTCTCTTTAAACGTATTTATTTGGAAAACAACCGATGACCAGAAGCTGTGGCAGTTGTTAGGACCAAGCCAAGAAGCATCTGACGGTCTTCTTGGACCAAGAGAAGAAAGATGCATTTGAAAGCATAGTATCTTGGCTCTGCATCCATTCTGCTTTCCACAAACCAGGATAGATAGTCAACATCCATGCCTTCCTGCATGACGAGAAGGGATCGTGCAAATGGCTGGGAAATTGCTACCGAATTTGATCCTGTCCATCTTCCTCTGTTGGAGAAGATCCAACAACAGAGCCGTTGTCCGTCTTCACCTTCATTTTTGATGGACCACAAGCTACCAACGCAAGGAATTCTAAGGACGCCACCGTTGTCTGGACGTCGACCTGCTGAAATCCGCCTCTCTTTAAGGAGGAGAAAGCATCTTGTCTTCCACAGCTCTAAACACTAACAGCCACAACTTTGTGGATTAGAACAGACTGAGCCACAGAGCCGAATTTGCTGCCACGCAGAACTGAATGATGTCAACCATCTTCTATCCGTCTTACACATCTTATACAAGGATGTGCTCTCTTCCACTGTTTAAACTGGTCCAAAATATTTTATAGTGGAAAAAAAATATTTTCTAGTGAAGAGAAGGACCAGGGGAGACAGGATAGCAGCGTTCCAATATTTGAGGGTCTGTGACAAGAGAGGAGGAAGGGGTCAAGCCATTTTCCAAGGCACTCAAAAAGGCCAGACAAGGAATAACAATGGATGGAAACTGACCAAGGAGAGATTCAACCTGGAAATAAGGAGGAATTTTCTGAGAGTGAGAACGATCGACTGACAATGGAACAGAAGTTGCCTTCAGAAGTTCATCCCTGGAGGCTTTCGAGAAGAGACTGCACTGCCATTTGCCGGAAATGGTGTAGGATCTCCTGCTTGGGCTGTGGGTTGGACTAGATGACCTATAAGGTCCCTTCCAACTCTGTTAATCTGTTAAAAGGGAATTGTTAGTGTCTTGGAAATTGAATTTTCTGCTGTTCACATCCCCCGCTTCCCTACCAGGCAAAGCTCATCTCCCCAAACAAGGGGACTCCATTTTATTTCTCCCAAATTAAAACCCAAGCTGAACACAGAACGCATGGATTGCATCTGAACCGCCGTCCTTTCTTCGTGTGACAATTTGCATTGTTTATTCTCATCTTAAATGTCTCACAGTGGGCTTTGCATTCGTCTGGCTGCCCTTTCACCCTCCCATAATCGGTCTGAAAACTGTCAGAATAATTTCTCTGTTGTGTAGGGAGAGAGGGAAGAAGGAAGGAAAGGGAAAAAGAAAAAAACCTCCAAATGGCACCACTGGAAGTCTGTTTTCAGATGATTCAAATCATAAACAAACAATACGATAAACAAACAAACGCCTAACTATCGTCTGTTCAGCAGCCGGCGTTGAAGCTCCGGAGTGAAGGGGAAAAAAAAGCGAATAAACACCCCAGACAAGGCGAATAGAGGTTGTTGGGGTTTTTTGTTTTTTTTTCCCATTCTTATTTTTGTTTGTTTTCCTGGCATTTTTGATAACCTTGTTTGCAAAGAGTAATTGGAAAGAACTAAAGACTTCCATTTCTGCCTTCCAGATTAAAAGCCCTTTGGAATCGGAGGCATTTTTGCAGATCAGTTATGTGTGCAATTGAGTTGCGGGAATCTGTGGCAGGTGTGCCAAATACACCTGGGAGGCCAAGCGCAGTTGTTTATTAACAGGTCGTTTTCACTTCAGTTCACCTTGAGAATTGAGGTCTGCTTCTCCACGGCAGTTTTATCTCTCGCAGTTCCTTTAAGAATTCGATTTCATATCCGGTCTCTTTAGGTCTTCCGTTGATCTCACGACTTCTTTCTCTGGCTTGATGGTTGCTCCTTGCTACAAAACTCCACTTTGCTACTAGCCGTGAACCAGGGTGAGTCCTGGGGCAGCTGCCCACATTTTTCCTGCTACGGTGCCATCCAGATAGAGGAGATGAGGTAGAAAAATGTCAGGTGGCTTTGCAAAAAAAAAATAATAATCAAGGAGAGATCTCTCTCCAGCATTCACACGACATGGTCAGTTTTAACTCGGGGGGGTGTGTGGTTTCGTTTCGAGGGAAATGGTTTTGTGCCAACTGCCCTCTGCGGGGCAGATTCTTATGAAGCAGAAAATGGATTCAATTTACCAGAAGAATCGAGAGATGGAGAAAGTTTGACGTTGTTATCCTTGTCCGCTTTCAATTTCTCCAAACCCTTGTGTCAGTGAGTTCCACCTTTTCAACTCTGGGCTACATGATGGCAGCCAATATGGCCGCTTTGGTTTCTATCAAGCTGCCGGGAGCTGGTTTCAGGATTCTGCCAGAATTTTCTTTAACAAGATTTGTTGAAGGGGGAAAAGGAATCAGGTTTCAGAAATCTCAACCGCTGGATTCCATTTCACTTTGGATCCCGATTTATCTTCCAACTTACAGCAGAGGGTTTTGGTTTTTTTTCTTGCCACGAAGCTGTTGGTTTCACAGGACCGAGAAATGGGACAAACGTTGTTCCTATCTGAATCTCTCAGGCTCTGAGAAAACGCCAATGTGGCACAACCTTTACGAAAAGGAAAGAAGAGCAAATGCGCCTTCGTTCACGGCTTCTTTTGGGGGTCCCCGGTGTGAAGAAGAGCAGAACATTCAACAAGGCCTTTTGACTAATTCAGAGGGGCTCCTTCTCTCTCCCACACAGCGTTCTGTGTCACCCTGAAGCTTGCCTATTCCTCGGGCAGCGTGTTCCCCCCCAAAAAGAGCGAGAAAAACTCCCCATTCCGATCCCTCTTGAAGCCGGGCTGTTTCTGCAGTTCTTTTCAGGGCTTCAATCTCTGCGTGCTGGAGTATTTTTGTCCTTTCTTCGCTTTTATAATCTGTGTCATCGGAGCTTAAATAATGGCCTAAAAAAGACTTGTTTATCAGGCAGATTCCCGCAGAATCATAAAAGCATTAATAACTTCCATGTGTTTTTGAACAAGCTGGCGCATTAGCATCTAAAGGCTGGTGTGGCTTTCGAAGGGGAGAAGGCCTCCCCGTGCTTTTAATGTCCTTAAAAATCTGTGCCGCTTCTTCTGAAGTCAAAGGTGGCGTTTCCATCCCTTCTCTTTCCTTCCTCCTTGCATGGAGATTTCTGACTTTTTGAGCCGTCTTTCTCTCTCTCTCCCGCCCACCTCACTCCACCCCTGTCTCCGCCGCCTACCCCTTTCCTGGCATAAATAAACTTGTGAGTGATGGGAAAATTTGGAGTGGGGGAGAGAACTGGGTGATGGTGGGGAAAGTGTCCATTTTGTTCTCAAGATGATGGCAGAGATGTAACGTTGATGGATTCGCGATTTGGTGTGAGCGTGCCCAAGCAAGGAAGAGAGGAGAAGGAAAGGGAGTAAGAGAAACTCAGGCCGTCATGTGAGGGTCGGTGAAGGGTGGGGGAAATGGGGTCCTTTTGAAGGAGGAAGAGGAAGGCGGGTCAGTTAAACACTGTGTGGAAAGGGAACTTCATGAGGACAGTGGTGACACCCAAGCAGGAAAAGCCCAAAGGGAACATCAGGCCAGCCATAAAACAAACTTGCATTGCTATTAAAAGAGATTTAATAGAAGGTATTGAAAGAAGCTGCCCCCTAGACAAAAGCCAAGTAATTAAGAAAGCTAGGGAAACAAGAAAAAGAAATCCCTTACAAACAACAGGTCATGCCAAATCAGCAAAACAAATAGACAAAAGGCACGAAATATATTGCAAAGGAGACAGACAGGAGATTGCCACAAAACAAATGTAAGAAAACATTAGGACGAAACTGATAATCCAATCAAACCACCCCGAGGAGTTTTACCCTCCGCCGGAAATGAAGACAACCCCTGACAGGATTTAAAACATTAAGAAATACAAACACAAGCATTCACACACAAAAGGAGAAAAAAAAGTATAAAAATCAGGGGTTTATTATACAAAGCGAGCTAGCCCCAGGAACGCAGACTTCTTGCTATCTCTCGCCTTCCTGAAAAAATAAAAAGAACCAGCTTTCAAGCAGTTGTCTGTATCCTTGCACCGGAGCTCTCCCAGCAGGAAAATCGAGCCCTCAGAAGAAAGGCATTTTCCAAGCCTTTCAACAACTGAATTCACCCACCTGCCCAAAAGAGGTTTTGCCAGACAGACTGGATAATAATTCGGCTGCAGAATATGGACTGGGAAGGGGGACTTATTACGTGTGCATGTGGGGTATGTTCTTTTTTTAAAATAAAATAAAATAAGAAAACACGAGCAAAAGGTGTCATCCGGCATGGATTTGAACTGTTGGCATTTGGCAGCCTGGGGCACAGCATAGGCAAATTAAAGCTGCTAAATGTGGAGATTTAAAACTGACTCGGAGTGAGGGAGACTTATCAGCAGAATTAGCAGCAAAGAGTTCCTTTGTTGTTCTCCAGCAATAACCCGCCTCTTATAGTGGTATTGGATCTGGGTGGGAGACCACCAGGTGATCCCAGGCCTGATAAGTAGGCTGGAAAATGTGAAGAAGAACTTTGGGGGGATGGAGGGGACAGGACAACAGGCAAAGGACTTTTATAAGTTGCTCAACCAGTCCTGCAGCTGATTTTCAAGGAGGGAAATGTTATAAAATGTACCTGTCGTTCGGGAGATTCTAAACTGTGATGAGGACCAGTGACATAGATTCGGCTTCTTTCCAAAAAATCCTTGCTTTTTCTTCTATAATGACCTTAATGTTTTTTCCCGCTGCTTTGATTCAGGGGCCACTTATATACTATGCAAAAGAACTGGTGTGATTAAATCCTGTGTCTTCTTCCCTGCCTGCCTACACAGACACAAACACAAACGCACAGAGAGAGAGAGAGTTGGAGGGAGGGAGGGAAGGAGAGAGAGAGAGAGAGAGAGAGAGAGAGAGAGAGAGAGAAAGAGATCTTGTACAACAAATGGAACAATCTTTCCACGCAGAGCGGAAATGGCAAAGATGGAATAGGTGGGATTTAAATTCCTGCCAATTTGCAAAACCGGTGCCCCGGGACGCTACAGGCAATGCTTAGATTGAGCTGGGTAATATATTTTTTTTTTATCAGAGTTAATAACTGTGAGTTTGGCAGGCCTAAAAGGATGGAGAGAGGAAAGAAACAGGGGAGAATAGAGAGAAACCCCCCTTCCCAGCACTGTAGCAGGTTTAGGAGGTGGGGATGTCTGGGCTAGGAGCTCGCATTTTGCAAAACTTCGCTCCCGCCATCCCGATTAGGGAACTCAGCTGAATAAAATGCAGAAGAACAGAATGTTGGCTTTCACACTTGTTCCTGGATTAGAGATCCTGGTGTGTGTGAAACACTCTAGGGATGAAACTAGGTATTTATTTATTAAACAAATTTGCACAGGCTCTCCCTCCAACTCATACCCAGTGACTGGGAAGCATGCAACATTAAAATCCATAGTTAAACATTTATTTAGTTTTTAACATGCTGGTCTGGTCATGGCCATGAATGGACTGGCAGGTTGCCCCTTGGTGCCCTTAGTGCCATCTGGAAGAGTCAAAAAGAAAACGTTTGAAATCTTCAAGTCCTCTTATGGTTCAAAAAAGGGAGCAATTATTATTATTATTATTATTATTATTATTATTATTATTATTATTGTTGTTGTTGTTGTTGTTGTTGTTATTGTTGTTATTGCTGCTGCTGCTGCTGCTGTTGTTATTAAATTTGCAACCCAAACACAATCAGCAAAGAAGAATAATCTTTGGGTGAATGGCTCGATGTAAATTAGACTCCTTTGATGGATGCATTTCCGAAGAAAACTTCCAATCACACACTTTTTATTTATAATAATGCTGATAAGTTGTATATGGGACCCAACTTTGGAAGGAAAAAAAAAATCAGACCAGCATCTGGTGCATCACTTTGCAGTAAGCCAGCTTCTTAAGTGTTGCTCAATTTTTTATAAAATCACCATGAAATAAACCCCAGACATAATAGAGGAAGAAGAAAGAAAGAAAGAAAGAAAGAAAGAAAGAAAGAAAG
>NW_020769546.1:379636-391415 GCF_900518735.1 Pseudonaja textilis
TTATTATTATTTATTTTAAGAAACGCTCATTTCTCCAGGTGAGTTTTCAGAAAAGGTGGTGATAGAAATTCCACTGCTATCGTTTGGAAAAAGACACGTACCTTTTTCCCTGCAGTCGGAAGAAAGAGGCGTGAGCTGGGCGTTCCTGTTGCAGGATTTGGGGAATGGTTTTTTTTTTTTTATGGAAAGTCTGAAGTTGTGGCTTTTCTTTTTCAACTGCGCTCGGTGGAGGTGAGCTGAAATTTGGGGTGTGAGAAACCAGAGTTGCGTGAAGAGATTTTTCCCAACATGGGTTAGGAAGTTTCTTTAAGGGGAGAACAAGAGAGGGTGGTTATTTATGGCTTGCGACCCCCACCCCAACCCAAAAAATGACCCAGTTGTTTTATTTGATGTTATTTACAGAGGCAGAAAAAAAAATGACAGGTGTAATAAAGAAACTCCTTTAGCACGCAGCTTGGCTCATTGGCTTGAGTTATCTAGACGTGGGAACTAGATCCAGATTTTTATTTATTTATTTATTTGGCTTGGCTGGTCCGTACTGGTTCTTTAGACGTGGAAGGGCAATTAGCAGCTGGGTTAAGTTATCTCCCACAACTCGTCCGTGTTTGAATTTAAGATGTTCTTGGCTTTGCAAAATTCCTTCTAGCAAAAGCTTTTGTTTAAAGGACAATTTTTCAAAGTTCGCTAAACGGAGCGAGACACATCGGATGGGACATTTACTCTCCTGTGTTTCAAGACAGATTTAAAAATGATTTTTTTTAAACAGAATTCGAAGGATGGTGGGTCGTAGGGGTTTTTTTTTTGGATAATTTTTGTGGATAATCCTAATTCGGCCAGCAGAGGGTGCTACTGGGCGCGTTTCCCCAGCTATTCTGGTCTATTAGCAGACTTTGGTTAAGCAATGAAGTCGCGGTTCAGATAGGAAAACTGCCCCCATCGGCTTGGGTGCAAGCCTTCCTCCCTCCCTTCCTCTTCCTCTTCTTCCTGGGTCTGCGCTGTTCTCTGCAAGCGAAAGAAGCGGTGCTCAGGAAGGGGAGCCAAGCTTCAAATAATGGAAGCATTGCCAAAGGTGGCCTGCCTTTTGAAGTGGTTGGCAGGCAGTAAATATTTAATGGCCTGGAACCTTTCCCTTCCTTCGTGGTCGGCTGCCCACGGCCGTGGTCTGTTTTTTGGCAATATGCGAAGGGTCCCCCCAAAACGGGGTCCGTAAATCTCCAGTGGATGTGACACCCAGCGTGTGCTGAGAAACCGGGAATCGAATTTTCCTCTTTGCCTATCTGGAAATACCTTTGCAATACTGGATTCTCTTGGTTGGAAGTACCGCTGGATTTACCTCGCTGAGAAGGCTTCTAATGCGTGCTTGCTCCGGAGGAGAACCTCGTCTGGCTGGGCTGTGACCCTCTGTGAAGGAGGGACGAGATGGCAGCCTTTAAACGGGACACGTCCTTAACTCCTTCTCGGAATTTGTACAACGCTCAGAATTGTAAATTAGACTTCTTTTTGGGGGGGGTTGGGGGGGTAACGTGACCTCCTGTGGCCAGGAATGGTGGCGGAATGTTTTCCTTTGCTGATCGAAAAATCACATCTTTGATGTCTTTTATCGCAGTTTGGAAAAAGTGATGTCTGAAGCCCTCAAGGAACTGCACACAAGTTAATATAGAGTCACTTCTTGTGTCGCTGTTTTTAAGACAGAGTTTGAATGAATGGCACCAGCGAAATGGAGAAGAAGTGAAGGAAAGGCGGATGTGGAAATTAACTGGATGCAACTGGGGGCTGCAGATAAGGGGGAAAAAATGGAGAAAATCTCACCAAAATTTCTCTTTGGGAGACTCAACCAGGCCGTGGTTGGAGATGCTGCCGGTAGTGTCTTCCTTCCTTCCTTCCTTCCTTCCTTCCTTCCTTCCTTCCTTTCTTTCTTTCTTTCTTTCTTTCTTTCTTTCTTTCTTTCTTTTTTCCTTCCTTCCTTCCTTCCTTCCTTCCTTCCTTCCTTCCTTCCTTCCTTCCTTCCTTCCTTTCTGCCATCCAGCCATCCAGCCCACGTCCTCCTTTGGAGACCTTGGAAAACATCACCAGAGCTACGCATCGCAGAGTTGTCTTGTATGGCCTTTCTTCATCTCTGTCTTCTCCTCTTGGAAAGTAAAGTTCCTTCAGATTATCTCTTCTCCTCCAGACTTCCTCACTCTTGCTGCGGTTTTGCTGATGGATCTTCTGGGCGCTTCGTGTTTTAGTTTCACCGGCTTTGGCCTGAAATTCTGCAGCCTCCAGAAATCCACGTTCTTCAGAGGTTTGGAAGCAGACCTGCGACATCTCACGGGAGAGAAAAGCTGGCTGTTGTCTGAAGCTCATTTTCTCCTTTTCTGGTTTCTCCACGGCCTCCCGGTCTTAGTGACCCCGCATCCCCCAGAGCCCCTCGGTTTCCGTGCCTTCGCTCCCGCAAAGCCTTGGAGGTGATGCAGCTAATTTGGAGAAGAAAAAGGAAGGACGAGGAAGGAAAATATGGACGTGCGGGAGACGGGGATTATCCTCGGTTGGTTCAAGCTCTCCTTGGTTGGCCAAACTTGTGAAAATTTTGGGGAAAAATTGTGGATAGCAATTGCACTTAGACTTATATACCACTTGACAGTGTTTCGCAGCCCTCTCTAAGCGGTTTACAGAGTCAGCCTCTTGCCCCCAACCATCGGGGTCCTCATTTGACCCACCTCGGAAGGACGGAAGGCTGAGTTCAACCTTGAGCCTGGGGAGATCCGATTGGCCAAACTGCAGGCAGCTGGCTGTCAGCAGAAGTAGCCTGCAGTACTGCGCTCTCACCACTGCACCACCAAGGCGCTATAGGATGACCTCTTGATGGCTCTTTCCTGCAACAACCTCTAGTTCTCGGATGCTCTAATCCCAACCAGCCCCAGCTGCGCAGCAGCAAAAGCTCAGGAGAAGTGGGGTGCAGAGTCACTAGAGCGGAGGTGTGTGGGGCCACCCTGGAAACAGGGAAGGACCAGCCTCTGGGCTCCGTTTTTCGCTGGCAGAGGGCTAGCAAAACCAATTAAAAACAAAACAAAAGAGGAAATGTTTTCCCCTTCGGCATTTTATTCTCTTATCTTTGTTCTGGCTTTGGTTTTGACAAATCCCACTCAATCAATAAATGTTTAGCCTCCAAGAAAGGGACAGGAAAGGAGAACAAGGAAAGGCAAAGAAGGGAAGATGGGAAGAGAGAAAGGAAGGAAAAGGAAGGAAAGAAGGGGAGGAAGAAGAAAGGGGAATAAAAAGGGAGGGAAGGAAGGAAGGAAGGAAGGAAGGGGAAGAAGAGGAAAAGAAGGAGGGAGATGGAAGAGGGTAGAAAAGAGAGTGAGAGAAGGAAAGAGAAGGAAGGAGAGAGAGGGGAGGAAGGAAGGAAGGAAGGAAGGAAGGAAAGGAAGGAAGGAAGGAAAGAAAGGGAAGAACAGGAAAAGGAGGGAGATGGAACAGGGTAGAAAAGAGAGTGAGGGAAGGAAAGAGAAGGAAGGAGAGAGAGGGGAGGAAGGAAGGAAAGAAAGAAAGGGAAGAACAGGAAAAGAAGGAGGGAGATGGAAGAGGGTAGAAAAGAGAGTGAGGGAAGGAAAGGGAAGGAAGGAGAGAGAGGGGAGGAAGAAAGGGAGGAAGGAAGGCAGGAAGGAAGGAAGGAAGGAAGGAAGGAAGGAAGGAAGGAAGGAAGGAAGGAAGGAACAAACGAAGGAACGAAGGGAGATTATAATGAGAGGGACGGTCTGCTTTAGCATTTGGCTACCGCAGGTGCCCCCGACTCGAGTGATGTCGAGCTGCCCCACCCAGGTCAAGCACAACCCCAATGTCGTCCTCATTTAAATCAAGTTTTACGCCCCTGTTCTATGTTGCAATGTTGTCCAACCTTGGCAGCTTGAGTATGAGTGGACTTCAACTCCCAGACGTCTCCAGACAGTTTTATCTCTTGACTCTATAAGATCTCGGAAGGAGTTTTTTTTTTTCTCGCCCCATTAAGGAATGTGGAACCAACGCACCAAAGCACCGGCGTTCCTTCATCCGTCATCTTCTGTTCTGCTTAAATGGACAACTCTTCCTTGTTGCTACTTCTTTCTTGGCTTCCCGAAACCCCTAGTCCCAACCTCCTCTTTCATCCTTGTGCCCGGCGGGCCTTCTAAATCCACGCTGACGTGGCCTCCTTCTCCCAGCGTTAAAATCAGAGCGACCCCGAGCATAAGATTCTGTCAGATCATGCAAGCGAGCCAAGGGAGACCCTCCAGCTTGGCTCAGGGGAGAAACGTCTGTGGAGTTTCTCAGTCATCCAGGTCTCTGAAAAGGTGCTTTTTTCAGCGTAGAGCCGAAGAAGCTTCTTGGATGAGAAGCGAAATGTCTTCAGAGGAAAAACAGAAAGTCCAGTCACCTCTTGAGGGGGGACTCAGGTGAGAAGAGACTTACTTTGAAACTGGACAGCTGGTTCAACTCCCAACGTCCCCACTTTTTAATATATATATATATATATTCTTGAGAAATGTTCTGGCCTTGCTTCAAAGAAGGTTGCTGAGGAAGGGAGGGTCCACCAGTGATCATCTAGTCTCCACCTGCCCATGGAAGAAATCTACTGTCAAAGCATCTCTTTTTTTTTGACGGAGGCAGCCCCAAATCACCTCAAATTTAAATAAATACGCGAAGAGGTGGTATTCTAACAGCGGGGACCATTCTGAGAAACGCTGTTCGAATCAAGACGTTCCTTCCTGATCACCTCAGCCGCTTCCCGAGAAATGAACCAAAGGAATAAAATCCATGTTGTGGATACCATCGTATTGCAAACTCTAATTATTCAGTACAAAATCCAGCCTGTTGCTTTGGGGGAAGATGGTGAGGAATGGGAAGATAACTCCCAGCGAGTAACACCATCCCTAGGTGGTTTTATTCCTGGGGGGGAAAAAGGAACCAGAAGTCCATCTCGTATACAAGGAAATCTTCCATCAGAATAGAGCTAGAAGGTACCTTGGAGGTCTTCTAGTCCAACCCCCTGCTTAAGCAGGAGACCCGATAAAATTTGAGAAAAATCACTGTCCAGTCTCTTCTTAATGGAGCACCCGCAGCTTCTGGTGACAAGCAGTACCACTGGTTAATTGTCCTCCCTATCAGGAAAAATCCTCCTTAATTCCAGGTTGCTTCTCTCCTCGATTAGTTTCCATCCATTGTTTCTTGTCCTGCCTTCTGGTGCTTTGGAAAATAAGTTGACTCTTTCTTCTTTAGGACGGCTCCCAAATAGTGGAATACTGCTATCATGTCACCCCTTCTCTCGAGTAAAGAAAGAGAAAACTTGGCTTTTGGCCACATGAAAGAAAAAAAAAAAGCATTGAGAAGCACCTTAGATGCAATCTCGCCACATGAAATGACTGCTGAGACCCCCAAAGGAGTAGGAAAAACAGAAAGAAAGAAAGAAAGAAAGAAAGAAAGAAAGAAAGAAAGAAAGAAGGAAGGAAGGAAGGAAGGAAGGAAGGAAGGAAGGAAGGAAGGAAGGAAGGAAGGAAAGAAAGAAAGAAAGAAAGAAAGAAAGAAAGAAAGAAAGAAAGAAAGAAAGAAAGAAAGAAAGAAAGAAAGAAAAACTGGTTTGACCCTATTGGCTTCCTTCTCTGCCAACTAGTTTCAAAGATCTGGTCATTTTTTAAAAAGACTGAAATATCACCCAGCAAAGTTTGTAAGGGATTAAATGGAAATTTCATCCCACGGTGGAATGGGATTTTGTCCTTTCGGAGTCCTCTTCTTTGCAACGGCTGGTGGCAATGTCCCGTGTGGGTTGGACTCCAGTTCCCATACCCCCCCCACCCCTCACTGATCTGTCCTTTGCAGGATACAACCCACCCACCCAAAAGAGCATCATTTCTGGAGTGGGGGAGAGGAGGGGAAATTGGAACATAAATGAAGGTAGGAGAGATTGTTAATTCTGCTTGTGCGTTAAGGAAAGGGAGGCCGAAAGGAGAAAGAGAAAACGGAGCAATTCAGGTGGGGCTCTGTGAAAGGCTGACATCCTTCTGGGGGAATCTTCCTCTTGATCTCCTTCATCCCACTGGATCACTAAGCGGGATCTCTTTTTAGGAGGAGGAAGAATCATTGACACTACACGGAACCTTCTTGTGGCTTGAAGGGATCTGCAAGGAGAGGATAAAAATAAAAAAAAGGAGAAGGAGTTTTCCGAATGGCTTTTGACAGCTTCTGGCTGCAAAACACCACCTGACTGGTGGGTTGGGCAGGAGAGAAAACAAAGGGTGCCTCCCGTGCTGGAGGATCGGGGTAGAATGCCTCTAAATAAGGAGGTTTGATTTCTCCATTCGGTCTTAAGAGCTACGTCTCTATTTCTTTCCCTTCTCACGCATCCCATCGGTGCAATTGAGAAGCCGAACGTCACTGAGTTTTTACTCTTTAGACAGCATTGAGAGTACTGTAACCTTTAGAGCTTGCTGCGTTGCCTCAAAATCCCCAGAGGGCTAGAAACTTGCTTCTTTTGCTAAGAAGGGCCTTTGCTGAATCCTGGAAGGCAGAAAACCTCAGGCGTGATTCCTGAAGCTGGGAAGATTTGCAATGCAGGAAGCAAGCAGATTTCCCTCTAGAGCAGGTTTTGGTTTTTGGTTTTTGTAAATTTTATTTGAGTTTTCACAAAGAAAAAAAAACACAAATAAAACATCTTTTTTGAAAGTAGCGTAATCCCGGGTTACATTTCTTCGTACAGACACAAATTCGACTTCATGGTCATTTTTATATTCTATTCCATATCTTATTACTGTTTTACATTTTCTGCATAGCTTGTCCCCTCTTTCAATTTTCTCAGTTTTATTTTAATTATCTCATCTCAATTCAAATCATTGTATTTATATTTTTTGTCTGTCCTGTTTCAATTATCTATGATCTTTTCTCATTAAACAAAATTTCTCCTGTAGTTACTGATTGGAGTATGACGCCTTTATATCTTTTAAGTTTATCCATTTAACTCTTATTTAGGCTTCAATATACACCCTAAAGTTATAACATTCAATATAATACATAACTTCCATTCGTATTCTGCTTGGTACATTCTTAAAATACACACTATATTCTTAAAAAAAGAAAAAAATTATAAATGTATGTAATTAAAACAACACATTCCATTCCAATTCAATTCTATCATTAATATTAATATTCATTAAAATCTTAACTTCTTTACCATTACTTTTCAATTAAATATCATACTTCTATGGGAACAATTATAAGCTTTCCATAATTAATTCCCCCCCTTCACTTATATTTTATAAAACATTAACTAATTAAGATGTTCCCGTTCCTTCCTAATTCTCATTTATTTTATTTCACTTATTTTATTAACAAACATTTCACTAAATTACACTATTTTATCCCTCATTTTAATCATACATTGTTTGCAATTTTCTAAAGTCATTTCTATTACTAATATAACAATACAATCTTATGTACCTTTACAGAATCCCTTTTTCAGTTAGATTTTCACCCATGATCTCTAAATAGGTCCTGTTTCTCTATATCTTGCCCCGGTCCTTTGTAACTTCTTTTCCTTCCCTTCTTCCCTCTCTTCTTCTCTCTCCCCTTTTTACCCCCTTGTCTCTCTACCTCTATTTCTCTCTTCTGTATTCCCCTTTTCTGTTGCTTTCCAGTATTATACTTATTTTTCAAATTATTTTTCTTTTCTTTGGTTGTTTTTTTTAAGTCTTAAATTCTCCATTCTCTTTCCCCCCTTTCCTTTTTCTTCCCCACATAGAATTACTTGATCACTAAAGATGGCTTCTTCTTTGTCCCAGTCTTCTTTTTTTGCAGTCGTTTCTTGTTGTTTCTCATAGCTCCAAGTTCTAAGAATTGAAAAAGGAAGCCAAAAGAACCCTTCCCTTCCTGTGCATCTTCTTTGTACTTTTTAAGTTCCATTTTCAATTCATCCAGAAGTGGTGCCATTGTATAAATTTTTAAACAACCACCCGATTGATTTTAGTCATTCAAATATAATAACCAAGAATCTAAAGATCACCAAATAATCCAAATGCACGCAAGCTGTTTCTTTTTTGCTCTTTTTCTTTCACTTTCTCTTCCTGGGGTTACTATTTAGTTGCAAAGTTTCAGTTAAAATGTATCTTTTAGAAGTCTTGTTGAAGTTTTACTTTAGATTCTTTTTAATTCCAGGCAGTCTCCTCCCTCTTCCAGATCCTGCCCTTATTCTTTTTCTCTCCCTTCCTGCTTATGAAAAAAAAATTAGTGTCCAGAAATCTTTATTATCCCTTTGATGTTTTGTTTTATTTTCAGCTTAATTGCCTGTTGATGTCAAAGCGGATTTTTCCGATTTCTTATTTAAGTCTCTTAGTTGTCAGTATAGGAAAGGGAAGAGGAGAAAAAAAACCCCAAACCTTTCCCTTTTCACTTTCCTTCGCTGCTTCCGACTCTTCTTTGGGAGCGATGTTCTTTTTTTCTAAGTTTAAATTCCAGGGTACCTTCGTTGTTGGTTTTACAATTTAACCCGGTCAGCCAAAACTTTCACGTCTTATCTTCCTCCTGCACGTTCTTTTCCGGTTGAATTCTGCTTTGTGGTGGCCATTTCTGACCACCGCTGCAACTGCCTTCGGGAAAGGGAGTAATGGCCAGCTGAGGAGGAGAGATGCGGCTCTCCTGAACCCTGTTGGCAGTCTCCCCCCTCTTCACCACCTCTACGGGGTGGCTTAGCCCCGAAACCAGCCGGCTCGGGGCACTCCAGAGGTGAGCCCAGACTGAAACCGTGCACGATCGCGGATTTCTGTCTGTCACCGAAGAGACTTCAAACCGGAAGCCCCTCTAGAGCAGGTTTGAAGTTGGGTGGACTCCCAGAATTCACCAGCCAGCTGTTTTCGGGGCTGTCCCTGAATCCCATCAGCAGAAGGGGAGAAGATACCAAATCAGATATTCACAAGAACTGGTTGTTAACTTTCTAAGCAGTTCAGAGAACTGGTAGCGACCAATTCAAAGTTACAACAGCACTGGAAAAAAGTAACTCATTTTCACACTTACGACCATTGCAGCATCCCCGTGGTCACAAGAGGCTAGGAGAGGCAAAGCACCCCTCAAGGTGAGTGATGTTGAGTTGGCCACACCCACCCAGTCACATGACCACCCAGCCACGCCTACCCAGCTGTTCATCAGGGCAGAGAACCGGATGTTAAATTATTTGAATCCCACCACTGATTAGCCGGCGCGCAAACACCATTACATGCCACAATTTGGGGGTGTGGCAGGAGGCGTCACATCCCTCCCATCTCTTCTTGGGCGTCCATCCAAGGTGTCCATCCACCTGGACCAAGACGGTCTTCTGAGGAGACACCAGGAAGTTCTCCTCATGGATAGAAAGTTGAACATGGAAGTGTGTTGGCAGGTCAAAAGGTATGCTTTGCTGAAGTTGTGAAGTTAGCACTAACTGAGCTGCACACACACACACACACACACACACACACACAGGGAAACACAGCAGTGAGATGTAGGTGGTTTTTTGGTCAGCTTACCTGCTTCCTGGACGATTGGAGTGTCAACTCATAAAACATTTCTATAATTCCTAAGCTAACATGACCGGAGGAGGAATTCTGGGCGTTGAAGTCCACAAGTCTTCAAGCGGTCATGTTTGAAGGCCCCTGCCTTAGATGATCGACATTCAATCCACATTCCCTACAACTACGTCACCGATCTTCCTACACGCGTAAGGAACACGCTATTAAAAGCCCCATCAAAATCTCATTCCTAGGATGGAAGCCCCTTCCTGCTCTGTCGCCAGCGATCCCTCAATGGGCTGAAATTCTTCCATGATGTGTCCGCATGCAAGGAATCGCCTCCTGGTCTACCGATGGGTAGCCACTTGCTCGAGATGAGTTGTCCTCCCAAAGAGCAGAAGAAGCTTCTTGGATGAGAAACGAAGCGTCTTCAAAGAAAAACCAGAAAGTCTTGAAAAAAAAGCGCCTTTGGGACAACCATGACCTGGATGGCCAAGAATCTCCGTAGACATTTGTCCTCCAAAACTTTTGCAGAGTCCAGTTGGAGGGATCTTGCAAAACATCCTGTCAACTCATAAAATATTTCTACGGTCTTGCCAACAGAAAGGGAGGGAGGAAAAGGGTTTGGAAGAGCCACTGTGGCAGCTTGGAAGGCGAAAGTGCATCCCATAAATAGTTTTTCAAAGATAGTAACTAGGTGATTGAAGTTTGTGCCGCGCTAAAATTCTAACTGGAGAATGTGATTGATGACTCTTGGCTATGGATGTGTCCCATTGGAGACTATGAATTATGATACACCTAGAGGGTGGGGGGAAAACCAGGGTCAAGGGTGACAGTGAATTGTGTGTCTCAGAGTCGGCTACACCCAGGCAGTGCCGGACATGTTAACTCCCAATAAATCCTTTTGAAGTTTTGGAAGTTTGGCTGGAGACTCATGATTTCAATGTGGGGGAACTGCCAGAATCCTGACCTGGCGAAAAAACTTGGGCAAAGTTGATGGATATTTTTGAGGTCCTTTGATGGCCCTACAGTGATTTGCTTCTCTGTCCTCTGGTGCATTTTTTCCTTCCATCTTATTGTTTTAGGCTGCAGATTAATGAAGATTTAATTGATCAATCCATCAACCAGTCGGATGATTAATGAGTTTGAAAATGAACAGGTTTGGGAAGGGGATTTTTTATTTTTATTTTGGCTTCTTCTTCCTGACTAGTTTGAATAAACTCATCCTTGCCTGGAAGGGGGAAAGGGGCAGACTACATATCCCATCCCTTTTGAAAATGGGTCAGCGGTCGTATCTACTGTGATACTCGCTGCTCGGTCATATCTACTGTATCGCTCGCTTAGCGACCATATTCAGCGAAATGAAACTGGGATCGTGCTTATCAACTTTCCTTTGCTTCACAGAAGTGCAGAGGTTGTAAATGTTAGGACTGGTTTTCAAAGCTTCCTTTTTATCACCCTCGGTAACTTTACCGCTTTTATATTCGTGGTTTCTTGCCATTGTAAGCTGCCCAGAATCTCTTTGGATAATGAGACAGGCGGCATTTAAATTTAATAAGCCGTCGCTAAACAAGTCAGTTGCTAAACGAGGACCCCCTCCAATTTGAAAGGCATTTGTTTGGCAAAAGCTTAGCTTTGGAAGGCAGAGGAAGAATTAAATATATATAATATACTAATTGATATATTAAATATATATTAATATCAATATATATTTAATTGGAGCATGAATATTTTATTTCTGCTGGTTATTTTTATCTAGTTTTTAAGTCTCATCTCAACGGAAGTTGGCCTCAACTCCAGGCAAGTAAATTTGGGCACAGTGGGCTTTTCTTGGGGGGTGGGGGAGGAATGAGGGGGTGACTATACTTAGGTAGAGGCTAATTTTTGGAATAGACTCTCCTGCTCAAGCAGGGGGTTGGACTAGATGACCTCCAAGGTCCCTTCCAACTCTGCTATTCTCAGATCTATGATATCCCCAGCATGAGATTTGAGTGGTGCCCTGGGAAATGCAGATCCCAGATTTATAGTAGAGGAAAAAAACCCTCCATGTCTTTTCTCTCTTTCGCTTCCCCTCCACTTCCAGTCACAGGGGAAAATAACCAACCTCATTAAAGGGCTTTTTTTGAATTAATTCTCTCCCCACCCCTCTTTCTCTCCTTCTTTCTCTTCTTCTTTCTCTTCTTCTTTCTCTCCTTTTTCTTTCTCCCTTTCTCTTTCTCTCTCTCTCTCTCTCTCTCACACTCTCTTTCTCCCTTCCCTTTCTCTCTCTCTCCTTCTTTCTCTCTTTTCTCTCTCTC
>NW_020769547.1:0-10780 GCF_900518735.1 Pseudonaja textilis
TGTGTGTGTGTGTGTGTGTGTGTGTGTGTGTGTGTGTGTGTGTGTGTTCTGCAGAAGGTATCCAGGAAAAAAGTTTTCGGTCTGTTGGCTTTGTGATACGGAATTATTCCTCCAGAGAGCCTTTTTTTTTGGGGGGGGGGGTGTCATTTGGATGTTGTTCCACGCCAAAAAAATCTTATTAAATTGGGATTTTGTACAGGGTTGGTTTGATGGGGCTTCAGGGAATGGTAAGGTTCCTTATCTGTTTGAGCAAGGGTCTCCCAACTTTGGCAGCTTTAAGACTTGTGGACTTCAACCCCCAGAATTCCTGAGCCAACATGGACTGGAGGAGAAATTCTGGGAGTTTGAAGTCCACAAGTCTTAAAGCTGTCAAGTTTGAAGACCCCTGGTCTGTCATCTGCCTGTCTGTCGTCTCCCCATCCATCCATCCATCCATCATCTATCACAAGGGTCTCCAAGCCTTGTGAATTTAAAGTTGTCAAGTTTGAAGACCCCTGGTTTTAGCCTTCCCTTGGGTAGCAAGAGAAGTTGTCCAGGTTTGCTAGAGAGGACCTCAGCCTCGGTTTGTGTGTGTGCATGTTGAGTCTGGTCTCTGGGTGTTCTGTGAATTTCGTTGTTTGTACACTGTGTATATACGTACAATGACAAAGAATTCAATTCAAATTAAATATGTTTTTTACTATAATTTTCAGGTAAAATCCCCAATAAAAATGGAAATTCATTTATATATATAAAATCCTGTGTGTGTGTGTGTGTGTGTGTGTGTGTGTGTTATACAGTGTATGTATGTATGTATGTGTACGTATGTGTGTATATGTATATATATATGGCATTCAGCTTTGTTCCGGTATTTTCCCACGTCATTGCAGTTGTGCTTTTAAAGTTGTAGCAACATGTAAGTACCCGCGAAAACTTAAGGAAACTTAAGAAAACATATATATATATATATATATATGTATGTATATATGTATGTATATGTGTGTATATGTATATATATATATACACATACATACATACACACACGCACACACACGTATAATTTTTGTATATGAATATTGAACACAGTGCAACCATCCTGGCATTTCCTCCACCATACATACCAAAATAAAAACACAAATAACAAACGTATTATTTATACATTACTAATTTTGTTGCCATTATTTTGATCACAATACTCCTTTTCATCTATAAGTATCACATTTTGGGTCTATTTATCCTAGCTCTTTTTTTTGTTGTTCCAACTTCCACCTCTCGCTTCCAGCCATCTGTAAAACCTTTTCCACGTATCGTCGTCCTCAGTTTCCCCTTTATTTATTTTTTAGTTCTAACCCATCTGATTCTGCGCAAACCAGTCTTTTCTTTATTATCTCTCTTTCTAGAGGTTTATTTTCGCTCTTCCGCTGCTGGGCGTATAACCATTCTTGCTGGTGTCAGGATGTGTGGCGTTAAAGAAATCGACCCTTTGCTATAGCCCTCTGTTGTAATTCCTAATAAAAACACTTCTGGGTTGAATTCTAGATGTTGTCCCACGATGTGTTCTAACCCCTTCAGTTAGAAACTGATCTCAATTCTGGTAACAAGACAAGGACTATTAGCTGTAGGCAGAAGTGGTATTCAAAGCAGTTCTGACCAGTTCTGCAGAACAAGTAGCAGAAATTTTGAGTAGTTTGGAGAACTGACAAATCCCACCTCTGACTGGCCCCGCCAACCCCATCTATTCTCTGCCTCCCATTGAGTCCCAGCTGATCGGCTGGGTCTTCTTTGGTTGCCCAGCACAGGAGAAGGGAGCTGGAAATGGAGATTTTGCAGTATCCTTCCCCTGCCATGCCCACCAAGCCATGCCCACCAAGCCACACCTCCCCACCAAGTCATGCCCACAGAACCGGTAGTAAAAGAAATGTTGAATCCCACCGCTGGCTGTAGGCTGTTTCGGCCGTGTAGCCAGCAGACTGGCGAAGAAGACTCGTTTCTTGAGTTTGGATGGCACCTCTTTTCTCCAGCCCGAATTCACCTCTCCTTGTCTTCCACAGACTCTCTAAGGATGAATGGTTCCAATGTGGCCAACACAACCCCCCCTGCGGCTCCCCCGGCGAAATCCAAGGAGGACCAAGTCGTGAACGGCCACGATGAGAAAGAGAGCAACCCCTTCGCGGAATACATGTGGATGGAGAACGAGGAGGACTTCAACCGGCAGGTGATGCCACCAAGGAACACACACACACACACACACACACACACACACACCAAAAATCTGAGCCTCTACTCCCTTTGAAAAGCACCTGGACGGAGCCAGTTGCAATGGAAACAAGCGGAGGAGATGAGGCCATAACCTGTCACAAGCTGTAGGGTATAAACTTGAGTCCTTCAACAGCAGAAGAATTCTTGTTCCGTGACACGGTTCGTGACCTGGTGTGCAGTCTCACAACTGTGGGCCTCTGGGTCTTGTCCCCACGTGGGTAGGATGCCCTCTGGGCTTCGTGGTGAGGGAAGAAGGGAGCTGCCAATTTGGATGCCCTTCCATGAGCGCAGAGCCCAGCAAACGCGTTCCAGGCCGGAGCCTCTATAGCGAGAATGCGAGCCAGGAAGGCTAGACTTGCAATCTGATCTTGGCTGGAACCTTCTTGGATATATTTCCCTTCTCCCCTCCCCCAATGCTACATTTCCCTGCCTTATGAGGCTGGGCAGATGCAGAATAACAAGAGTTGGAAGGGACCTTGGAGGTCTTCTAGTCCAACCCCCTGCTCCAGCAGGAAACCTTATACAAGTGGTAGCTAACCTTTCAGGGCTCCTGTGCAATGTGCGCGCCCCCTCCCCCATACCCTCTGCACATGCGGGGGACAGATTCCCCCCCCCCGCGCTGCCCCCTTACCTGCACTGCACCTCCCAGCTGATTTTCGGCCTGTTTGAGGCCCTTTTCAGCCTGCCAGACTCTTGAGGGAAGCCTCTATAGGCTTTGCAGGCCGAAAAACAGGCCCGTTTCATCACTTCCGGTATTTCCAGAAATACCGGAAGTGACAAAATGGGCCTATTTTTTGGCCTGCAAATCCTGCAAAGGCTTCCCTCAAGCCTCTGGCAGGACGAAAAAGGCCCCCAAATCAGCTGGGAGGCGCACGCACGCACAGTGAAGTAAGTTTGCCCGGGGCTCGTGTGCCCGCACACATGGCTGTGCGTGCTACCTGTGGCACACATGCCATAGGTTCGCCATCACGGCCCTATACCATTCCAGAGAAATGGCTGTCCAGTCTCTTAAAAACCTTCTGTTTTGGAGCATTCATACTTTCTGGAAACAGGCCATTCCACTGAATAATTATTCTCACTGTCAGGAAATTTCTCCTTAGGTCAAGGTTGGTCCTCTCCTCAGTTATTTTCCATCTGTTGCTTCTTGTCCAGCCTTCAACTGCTTTGGAAAATTGGCTGGACCCCTCTTCTTTGTGGCAGCCCCTAAAATATTGGAACCCTGCTATCATGTCACCCCCTAGACATGACAACATGTTTTTCAGAACCCTTGTAGATAATTCAAAAGTTGCTTTAGACTTCTGACAACAGCCAATGAAACATGGCAGCTTTAAGACTTGTGGACTTCAACTCCCAGAATTCCCCCAGCCAGCATGGCTGGCTGAATAATTCTGGGAGTTGAAATCCACAAGTCTTTAAAGTTGCCAAGGCTTGGGGACCCCTGAATTTGGGAGGGAGGAGAAGCAACACTTTATCCCTGGGGAATAAAAATGCGTGATGCACGGGTCCCCAAACTTCGCAACTTGAAGACTTGTGGACTTCCAACTCCCACAATTCTCCAGCCAGCATAGCTAACTGACTGGTAAGGAACTGAAGAAGCTTCTTGGACGAGAAGCGAAATGTTTTCAAGGAAAAGAACTTAAGAAAGTCCAGTTGCCTTTTGGAAAAAAAAAAAAAAAGGCCCTCTGGGGAGCCTCTTTGTAAAGGAGGCCAAGATTTTGCCTTTGAGTGAGGCAGCTGCAGCCCTTGGATGCGGTCCCAGCAGACCCTGTCAAAACAGAGCTTCAGCCAGGGGTCTCCAACCTTGGCAACTTTTAAGACTTGTGGACTTCAACTCCCAGAATTCTCCAGCTGGCATTCAGGGAAAGTGGAACACCTGTCCTGTAGGCCCCTCCCTCCCCGCAGCCACCCGGAATTTCAAAGGCTGGCTTTGGACTTCCTATAGGTCAGAGGTCTCCAAACTTGGCAACTTTTAAGACTTGTGGACTTCAACTCCCAGAATTCTCCAGCCAGCTATGAAGTTGAAGTCCACAAAGTCTTAAAAGTTGCCAAGTTTGGAGACCTCTGGTGTAATGGAATAGCTCAGTCCAGCTGCAATCCAGCCTCTTTTGAGATGCACTGGGCCTGAGGCCGCTCCCCAAATAGTCCCTCAACCTCATCATCTATTAATTTAGTAACCCACTTTCCATGCGCTTGCAGGAGGTTGTGCAGTATCCAAGTTTGAAAAACAGGAAATCTGCCCCTGGTCGAAGCGCTGAGGGAAAGGCCGGGGATTCAAATGTTTTGCGAAACCTGAAACCTACGAGCCAAGGAACAGCTTGTCCGTCTTTGCCAGGGTAGCTTGCAAGAAGAGGTTTAAGGGCAGCTGCTTTTAAGAGTGGCATCCTAAGACACCCTCCCAGAACGGGGAAAAACTGGGGCAGGGCCGGACCTGCTAATTACAGGAAGGCCGTGGGACGCAAGCTTGGGGAATCTTTACTTGCAAGCGGCAGGGCCTTGAACTCGGCCTGGAAGGAAAATTTTTAAAAAAAAAACCCACAGGAGTTGTCAAACCAGCTTTGGCTGCGCTTCGGCTTTTCACAAGTAGCAGGCTTACGCTGAAGGCAAACGCTGCATCTTGCCAGCCCCTCTTCAGGGCCAGGTCTGAGCTGAACTGCTGCTGCAACACTTAACAACTCGGAGTCTGTGGAGATCTCTGCCAAAAAAAAAAGTTCCCCCAAAGTCCTTTTTTTCTTTCTTTTTTTCCCAAAAGGCAACTGGACTCTCTGGCTTTTTATCCTTGAAAACATTTTTAGATTCTCAGCCAAGGAATATTGGGAGTAGGATTCACACCCTAACGCAGAATGTTCTCAGAGGGAATATAACGATAAAACCAGAAACTTTTCTTTGGGGTTTAAAACCACAACTGCATGGAAAACTGCTGGTGACCTTCTACCGCTGCACCGTACAGAGTATCTTAACTTACTGCACCTCTGGATGGTTTGCCAATTGCACAGGGGCAGATAGGACAGCGCTCCAGAGGGTTTAATGTCATTGCCCAGTGGATCATGGGTTGCCCTCTCCCCTCTTTGGAAGAGCTTTATAGCTCCCGCTGCCTTAAGAAAGTTCAAAACATCCTCAAAGATCCATCTCATCCTGGGCACCCATTTTTTGAACTATTACCATCTGGCAGACGGTGCAGGATAATAAAAACAAGGGCAAATAGGCTGAAAAACAGCTTCTATCCCAGGGCAGTATTGAATTCTACTGTATAGGGCAACATGATTGCAATATCGGTGGTTTTCAATTCAATGCGTGGAGGGCGAAGGATGCGCGTTTGTGTTTATTTTCGTGGTCATGACGTGCACTGAAGATGGTGTTTGATTTCATGGTGCGAGGTGCAATGACAATAAACTAAACTAATGGAAGAAGATTTTGTGGGGTGGGGGTGAAACTGGATCTTTGATGTGATACAGGCAACACGACTACGCGCAAAAATGGAAGGAGGCTTTGATTCCCGCCACGGGCGAAGAAGGGCGGCCAAAGTGAATGGAGTTAGCAGAGATGGCTAAAGTGTCTGCTTTGGTTAAAGGGGGGAAAACACACACACACACACACACACACACACACACTTGTTTGTGTTTCCACTTGGAAACCACTCCTGGAGTTTGTGTTTGAGGTGGGAGAAAGTTGGAAGTTTGGTTCGGGGTGTTACCGATTAGATAGGTTTGTTGTTATAGGAGTGGCGCCCCTGGCCTAGAGGGCTCTCGCCTTACAATCGGGAGGCTGTGAGTTCGATCCTAGGTAGAGAGACATATTTTTCTCTCTCTGCGCATGATGAGAATATACCTGCTGAACAAAACTCCGTGTTGGCGACAGGAAGGGCATCCGGCCATTCAAATACCCTGCTAGCTCCGTTCAGTTTCCCAGGCTCCACCCCGCAAGGGATTATGGGGTTGTTGAATAAAGGGTGATGATTGGTTTATTATAGAAATGGCTAGTTTATACTGTTACGTGAAAGTAAAAAATTGAGGTTTGTTGTTAGAATCTTATTCTACTGCACCAAAGGGAGTCGGAAGTCAACGTCTTTTCTTTCTTTCTCCCCCTTTTTTTCTACACTTCTCCCTTCCCCCTTTTCCCCCCGACTATTTTCTTTCGTATTTATATTATGAACTAAAACTCTTTTTTAAAAAAATGTTTCGCTTCTCGTGCAAGAAGCTCCTTCCGTTCTGACTGACTGGTAAGGAACCGAAGAAGTTTCTTGGATGAGAAGCGAAATGTTTTCAAGGAAAGAAACTTAAGAAAGTCCAGTTGCCTTTTGAAAAAAAAAAAAAAAAAAAAGCCCTTTGGGTTAAGCGTCGGAGGAGCCACTTTGTAAAGGAGGCCAAGATTTTGCCTCTTGAGTGAGGCAGCTGCAGCTCTTGGATGCGGTCCCAGCAGGCCCTGTCAAAACAGAGCTTCAGCCAGGGGTCTCCAACCTTGGCAACTTTTAAGACTTGTGGACTTCAACTCCCAGAATTCTCCAGCTGGCATTCAGGGAAAGTGGAACACCTGTCCTGTAGGCCCCTCCCTCCCCGCAGCCACCCGGAATTTCACAGGCTGGCTTTGGACTTCCTATAGGTCAGAGGTCTCCAAACTTGGCAACTTTTAAGACTTGTGGGCTTCAACTCCCAAAATTCTCCAGCCAGCTGTGAAGTTGAAGCCCACAAAATCTTCAAGTTGCCAAGTTTGGAGACCTCTGGTGTAATGGAATAGCTCAGTCCAGCTGCAATCCAGCCTGGCCCTCTTTTGAGATGCACTCGGCCTGAGGCCGCTCCCCAAATAGTCCCCACGCTGGCTGGAGAATTCTGGGAGTTGAAGTCCACCAGCCTTAAAAGTTGCCAAGGTTGGAGAGCCCTGGCTTAAACCATCTTCGCTCTTCCCTGGACATCTGACCTTGGAGACTCTTCTCGACTTTTCTTTTTCTTTTTTTTTTGCTGCTGCTGTTAGTTTGGGAAGGAGCAGGGATTTCCCAGATTTCGGATCCAGGGTTTCCCGGCAGGGCAGGGCTGGGCCGGCTTGGCCTACTTCTGGAGAACCGGATGGCTGAGTTTACGCAATGCCCTCCGCTCCTCCCCTCGCTTGAGATGGGTTTGGCTGGTGTGCGATTCAAGGTGGGAGCCAAGCCTTCACCCTGAGCCAAAATAGGTTTGCCTGGGCGTGCTGCCCCTTCGGGAGACGGCAACTAGGCTTCTTAAATCCAGCTTTTCGTATTTGGTGCGTCGATGACTCCAGACTTAGAGACTGTGTTTAGCTGGAGGGTGCCATGAGTGACTGGCAGAGGATGGCTTCCCCTGTTCACAGTTTCGGTCTTTGGGCAGCTTTCTGGCCTCTGTTCTAGTCCTCATCTTCCTGCTCCTTTTTTTTTTAATCCAGGATCTGCTGGCTCCCCTGCTCTGGAGTGGAGTAACAGTATAAAAGAGTTGGAAGGGACCGGTCACACAGTCCCAGCCACATCAAGAGCCTCCTATTTCAGAACACAAGTAGACAAGGCTGAATCTGGTCATTTCTTGTCTAGGACAGAAGAACAGAGTTGGAAGGGACCTTGGAGGTCTTCTAGTCCAACCCCACGAACAAGCAGGAGACCCTATGCCATTTCAGACAACTGGCTGTCCAGTCTCTTCTTAAAAACCTCCAGTGTTGGAGCAGCCATGTTAATTGTCCTCACAGTTAGGAAATTCCTCCTTAATTCCGGGTTGGTTCTCTCCTTGGTTAGTTTCCATCCATTGCTTCTTGTCCTGCCCTCGGGTGCTTTGGAGAATAGGTTGACCCCTCTCTTCTTTGGTTAAAGGTAAAGGTTCCTCTCGCACCTACGTGCCGATCGTTCCCGGCTCTAGGGAGCGGTGCTCATCTCCGTTACAAAGCCGAAGAAGAGCCAGCGCTGCCCGAAGACGTCTCCGTGGTCATGTGGCCGGCATGACTAAATGCCGAAGGCGCACGGAACGCTGTTCCCTTCCCACCAAAATGGCCCCTATTTTTTCTACCTGCATTTTTTACGTGCTTTCGAACTGCCAGGTCGGAAGAAGCTGGGACAAGTCACGGGAGCTCACTCCGTTACGGGGTGCTAGGGATTCGAACCGCCGAACTGCCGACCTTTCTGATCGACAAGCTCAGCGTCGTAGGCCTTGAACCACCGCGTCCCGTGGGACTCCTCCCTCTTCTTTGGGGCAGCCTCTCAAATACTGTTAGGCTGCTTTCATGTCATGCCCGGTCCTTCTTTCCGTTAATTTCTGTCTGAAACTGGTGAAAAGAAGGAAGTTTCTCTCAATCAGACAGCCCAGCAAAGAGTCTCCCCCTTCCCAAGATTTTGGTGGAGATTTGCTGTGAAGTCACTGACTTGGCACTTACAATCCCCCATGTCCCTGACTCTGGGCACCCCTTAACTGGCTCTTCCTCCACTGTGCCACCATCAACAAGAGGTGATGGACTTGAAAAAAATGCCAGATGGGTTTTAAAATCCCATAAAGTGCCGCTAGAATCAATCAAAACGGGCTTCCGTGACTGTTAGTTGGGAAAACCAAAATGTAATAGGATTCAGAAAAGAAGGGAGTGACTGAAGGTGTTTTAACCTTCTTTTGTTATTCTTGTCGTTCTGTCGCTGAAGTTGAAAGATCCGACTCTTTGCGACCTCACAGGTCACAGCACACCGTATTTACGATGGTCTCAGTCTTCCAGGGTTCACATCAGGGTTCCCCAAACTTGGCAATTTTAAGACCGCTGGACTTCGAGAATTCTCCAGCCAGCATAGCATAGCATAGCATAGCTTAACATAGCTTAGCATAGCATAGCATAACATAGCTGGCTGGAGAATACTGGTAGTTCAAGTCCACAAGTCTTAAAGTGGCCAAGTTTGGAGACTTCTGCTCTTCATACATTGTATATAGATAATCCTCCACTTACGACCACAATTGAGCCCAAAATTCCTGCTCTTAAGTGAGTTTCGCCCCATTTTATGACCTTTCTTGCCATGGTTGTTAAGTGAATCTGGCTTTCCCGTTGTCTCTGCTGGTCGGAAGTTCGCACAAGGGGATCACGTAAACCAGAGGCCTCCAAACTTGGCAACTTTAAGACTTGTGGACTTCAACTCCCAGAATTTTCCAGCCGGCAAGGCAGAGTAGAGCTTAGAGCTTAGCAGAACATAGCATTGCATAGCTATGAGATGTTGGAGTTTTCTTGGGAAAAGCATGCAAGTGTTGCAAGACCAGAGAGGTCCCCAAACTTGGCAACTTTAAGACTTGTGGACTTCAACTCCCAGAATTCTCCAGCATAGCATAGCATAGCGTATGGCGTATAGCATATAGCATAGCATAGCATAAGCATAGCATAGCGAATTCTGGCAGTTGAAGCCCACTTAATAACTGGTACGAACTGCAGCGACTCACTTAGCGGCAAGGAAGGTGGGAAAATGGGGCAAAACTCACCTAACCACTGTCTCGCTTAACCACAGAAATGTTGGGCTCCCTCGTGGTCACAAGTCGAGGACTTGCCTGTATTGGATCTGTTTGCAGAGAAGTTGAGACCCCCCCGCTTGCGAGGGTGAGATGCGCTTCTTGAGGCTGGCTAGCCTGGTGGCCAGAGGAGGAGACTGGCCTGCGTGTGACCCCCCCCCCAGCCCTTCCCGTAGCCAAACCTCTTTCCCGCCTCTGCTTCCCCGCCAGGTGGAGGAGGAGCTTCAGGAGCAGGATTTCCTGGACCGTTGCTTCCAGGAGATGCTGGACGAAGAAGACAAGGACTGGTTCATTCCATCCCGCGACCTGCCTCAAGGCATCGGGCAGCTCCAGCAACAGCTGAACGGGCTCTCGGTCAGCGAGAACAGCCACAGCCACATCACGGAGGACATTTTGGTAAGGACGGGTGCCGGGGCAGCCGATAGATAAGCGGCACTTCTGCGTTGTTGTTGTTTTTTTAAAAAAACTCTTTTCATTTATTATTTTATTGTATTTATTCGAGTGACCCGCTAGAGTTGAAGACGCTCGCCTCCCCCCTTGGGAGGTTGAGAGTTCAATCCTAGGCGGCGGCTGATGTTTCCGTTATCAGAACGCGAAGGAAAAAAAAAAACATTTGCTGCGAACTCCGCATAGGCATCAGGAAGGGCATCCAGCCAGTAAATGCTCAGCTCCAGTCACCCCAATAAAAATGGATTAAGGGGTTGTAAAAAGAAAAGAGATGCATTTATTATTAAATTTATACAAGGGGCCCTTGGTGCTCTCAGCTTGGTTGTTTTCCAGAAATGTTTCCTAATCCAACCAAGTAACCCCACTGATAAATCCTCTGACAGTGAATGCACTGATGCTGTCAACTAGTTTGGGTCGCAAAAACATCTGCAAGCAAACTACCCAGCTCAGAGAGCGCCCAGGACCCCCTCATTTCAACGCCGAGCTACAAATATTCTCCTTTAAATTTGTGTGCCACCCATCTCCCTGTTAACACGATTGTGGGCGTTTTACAATACGATAAAAAGCGAAAATTAGAATTAGAATTAGAATAGAATAGAATAGAATAGAATAGAATAGAATAGAATAGAATA
>NW_020769547.1:63708-85519 GCF_900518735.1 Pseudonaja textilis
CTATCTATCTATCTATCTATCTATCTATCTATCTATCTATCTATCTAGCAATAGCTGGGTGGTGGTTTTCATGCTTGGGGGAGAGGCAGGGCCGTGGCCTTCTCCCTTCGCTCCTGCCTCCCATCCTACGGCTGAGATGGATGCTTGGAGGGACAGCTCGGCCGCATTGGAGGCCGCTCTCCTTGCCTGTCCAGCCAGGGATGCGGGAGGAAGTGGGCCTTGGCCTCCCCTTGCAGGGGAGCTGACTGCAGGTTAGGCAGCATGGCAGGACGGCTTAATGGTTGGGTGTTTCTCCTCTTCCTCCCTGGTCCCTCCCTCTCAGCGGCTGGATTGTACTACCTGGCAGAGCTGATAGAAGAGTACACCGTGGCCACAAGCCGGATCATCAAATACATGATCTGGGTAAGCATCAAACCTGCCTTTTCTGCAGGTCTCTCTCTGGTTTGGGGCGGGGAGGGAGTGGGAGGCAGGAAGAGAGACCCTGGGAAAGCACCCACTTCCTTGGCTGCTTTCGACGGTCCCGTCTCCCCTTCCCTGGAGGAAATGTTCACAGGTAGTTCTCAACAACTGTTCGCTTAAGGACCATTGGGAAGCTACAACGCCAGGGGGGAAAAAAAGCGACTTACGACCAGTTTTCACACTGCAACATCCTCACGTTCACGCGATCCAAAATCCAGACCCTTGGCAACTGGACTCACATTTATGGTGGTCGCAGCGCCCCTGGGGTGGGGGTGGGGGTTTGTCACGTGATTCCCCCTTTGGGGCGGCCTTCCGACACGTGAAAACCACCCGGGGGGGGGGGGGAATCCAGACTGGTTTAACAACGGCGGTGATTCACTTAATAACGGGGGCCCAGAAAGGTTGCACAAAGTTCAACAAATGTTTGCTTAGTCATGGAAATGTTGAGCTCAAGATTGTGGTCATATGTTGAGGACTGCCTGTATAGGCTTTGAGGGTGGGTGGGCAGGGCTGATCCCAGTGAGGTTAAGAGGTGGGGAATCTTCAGCTGGCAGAGAGAATTGGCCGAGGTTGAGAAACTGAGATTTAGAGGGACGTTTTTCTTCTTCTTTGGGGCTTTTCATTGGGTCTCTTTTTTTTTTTCCACCTCCCGCGTGGCCAGAGGTGGCGAAGAAAGCAGCAGGCTTGGGGAGTGGAGGTGTCATGCCCCTGTTGGAATCTGATGCCAAGGGGGAGGCCGAGCTCCGTTGGCTGTGGAAGAAACTGGGGAAGGGCAAAGTCTGGCTGGGCAGAGCAGGGAAGAGGTAGAACAAGGCAGAGGGAATTCGGAGGAAGACCCAGGCCCACCCCCTCTTCATCCTGGGGCACACAGGGAGAAACGGAGAAGGGAGCAACGTGAGTTGCATGGCTTGTGGGGGAGGAAAGGGCCCTGATTCCCTTCATTAGCTGCAGCTGGGAACACAGTGTTTAAAAAGGGAGTTCGCACACAGCAACTTGTTGAAAGCAGATCTGAGTTATCTTTTATGGTCGAGGCTTATCTGTGTTCCTGGCATCTTCCCAACTGTGTGTGTTTTGTTGGCCTTTGAGGCCTGCAATTCCTTCTCATGCCCTGTCCAGTTAATTGCTGCAGCGTGGTTTGTGTGGATTTTTAGTTACAGTTTATGTGTACTTTGTTTTCGGACTGAATTTCCTCCAATTAAAGACTGGTTTGGGGAGAGTTTTTTTTCTCCAGCTGAAGACCAAAATTTTCTCGCAGACCACCGGTGGTCCTCGGCCTACCGGGTTGGCGATCACTGAGATAGGAGGCAGCTGAGCCGCCTTCCAGCTCTGTTCCGACTGAAGTGTCTCCCCCTAAGAACCAGAAATGAGCCCGGTGAAGTCCACCTTCCAGACCCCTTTGCCTGGCACGACTTGAGACTCTTTTACCCCCTTGACCTCTTTCTCTCTCTCTCTCTCTCTCTCCTAGTTCTCCACGGCTGTGCTGGTCGGCCTGTATCTCTTTGAGCACTTCCCGGGTCTCGTGGTGGGCGTGGGTCTCTTCACCAACCTGGTCTACTTCGGATTGCTGCAAACTTTCCCTTTCATCATGCTGACCTCTCCAAATTTCATCCTCTCCTGTGGTGAGTGGCCCCCACACACACCCCCGATGCCCCTACAGCCCTGGAGGGCCTTCCTCACGGCGTCTTCCTCTCTGATTGTGACTTTTGTCAAGCGAGGTTGTGTCTCCACCATCTAGGAAACGGCACTCACTCTGTAGTCCTGCTGTTGTTCGTTTAAGACAGGGGTCCCCAACCACCGGTCCCCGGACCGGTACCGGTCCGTGGAATATTTTCTACCGGGCCTCCGGTTTGCTGGGCGCCACCATCTTGTTTCGATGATAAAGTGCTTCCGGGTGAGCTTTTCCAGTTGGAAAGCGGCGTTTGGGTCCTGAAGGAATCCTCGCGCCTTAGTTTCATTGAAGTGGGGGGGCGGCTTCGAACGAAACTACGGGGCGAGGATTCTTTCAGCACCCAAGGCAAGGCGAGCCGAGCGACCGTCCCGAAGCCGTCCCGAAGCAAAACCCATCGACAAAGGTACAAAGGAGGCGTTGAAGGTGGCGGGGAGAAGTGGGGGATGGCTGGCTGGCCGGTCGCTTGGCTCGCCTTGCCTTGTCATGCGTGCTGATGCCGGTACCGGGCCGCGGATCATTTTGTGATGCCGGTACTGGGCCGTGGCACAAAAAAAGTTGGGGGCCACTGGTTTAAGATATTGGGCCTCCCAAACCTGGCGATTTTTAAGGCTCCCGGACTTCCGCTCCCAGAATTCCCCAGCCAGCGTGGGAATCGAAGGTCCGTGAGTTTTTAAGTGGCCAAGGTTGGACGCTCTTTTTCAGTTAGACCAGGCTGGCTGTGGGGGATTCTGGGAGTTGGAGTCTTAAAAATGGCCAGGTTTGGAGACACAACCCCCCCCGCCCGCTTTAAGTTATGAGAGGAAATCATCTCTTGATTAATCCTGCAGTCTCTGGCTTGAGACATTGTCAGCCTGATATTTTTTGTGGGGGAGTGGTGTGACGTCCCCCTAAGATGTAGAACGATTCAGAAACCAGGTAAGTCAAAGGCTACCTGTTTTCACTTCCTTTTTTTCCCCTTGCCATCCAAATTTAGACTGGGAGGTTGCTTGGAGTAAGGACTGTCTGTCAGTCTGTCTGTCTGTCTGTCTACCCATCTTGTCTGTCTGTATTATCTACTTATCTGTCATCCATCTATCTAGCTGTCTATCTGTCTGTCTCTCTCTCTCTCTCTCTCTCTCTCTCTCTCTCTCTCTGTGTGTGTGTGTGTGTATGTAAGTATCTCTATCTATCATCTATGTAGTTACCTACCTAGCTACCTACTGTTCTGACCCAAACTCTTTTCCAATAAAACAAACACGAACCAAAGGGAACAGGAACCTTTTAATGACTCTTACAAATCCCTGGTTAAAAGGCTGCTGCAAACTAATTAACTTTGATAAGCACAAACCTTGCCAGAACTGCGCAAGATGCCAAGAATCACAGATAAGAAATATTTCACAAGTTCCTTTAATGTGTGAGACTTGCCAAAACATAACAGGCAAGAAATAATTTGCAAAATAAGAATCTTCAAATACCAACCAAGGATACTAGAATATCCACGAGGCTGGAGTTTCAAAACGTCTTTGCTTCCTGCAAGGAACGTTTGCTTCACAGCTGGCTTTTATCTTCTTGAAGGATGGGCCATCACCTTGCAGCCTTACTCCTGAGTTGCCCGTGCTACTGCAGCTGCTCTTTCCTGCGAGCAGCCCTGTGTGCACACGCACTTGGCACGGGCTCCTTGGGAACCTCATCGCTGCTGCCAGACCCCACAATCTCCAAAGGCAGCAGTCCACTCCCTAATGGTCCTGGCCCCTCATCTGAGTCCTCGCTCTCCTCAGCTGTCCGCAACTGCTGTTGGCTAACCACAACACCTGTCTACCTAACTGTGGTGGCTCAGTGGTTAGAATTCAGTATTGCAGGCTGTCTCTGCCCACTGACAGGAGTTCGATCCTGACCGACTCAAGGTTGACTCAGACTTCCACCCTACTGAGGTCGGTCAAATGGAGACCCAGATTGTTGGGGGCAAGAGGCTGACTCTGTAAACTGCTCAGAGAGGGCCGTAAAAGCCCAGTGAAGCGGTATATTAAGGGCTAGCGCTCCACCCCCCTTCGTTCTGTAAATGTCAGCCTGACTGAAAACGGGAGCCTTTCTCTGGGCTCCAAGTGATTCTTTGTTTTGGCCGCGGTTTTTCTTTTTCCTTTCTTACCTTCTTTCTCAATCCTGTTTTGGAGATTTTGTAAGCTTACAACACCGGCAACGTTTTGTAATGTTTCTGGGTCTTTTCCAAGACACGGGATTAATAGGGAAGGTCGAGAAGGTGGATATGACCTGAAATTGTCCCAATGAGGACTAGCTACGCGCTTTGTTTTTGTTTTTAACAAAAAAAGAGAGCCCTTGAAATCTGAAAATCAGGAGCCCCCCCCCCCTTTCCCCCCCATGAACAAACTTTATTTACAGGAGTACCGAAGGACAGTGGGAAGAGGCCTCGGGAGGTCTTCTAGTCCAACCCTCGTGTTGTGGTTAGCCGGCAGCAGGTGCGGACGGCTGAGGAGAGCGAGGACTCAGATGAGGGGCCAGGACCGTTAGGGAGTGGTCTGCTGCCTTCGGAGATTGTGGGGGCTGGCAGCCGCGATGAGGAGGTTCCCGAGGAGCCTGTGCTAAGTGGCGCGTGCGCGCAGGATTGCTCAGAGGAAAGAGCAGCTACAACAGCACGGGCGACTGGGGAGTAAGGCTGCAAGGTAATGGCCCCTCCTTTCGAGAAGATAAAAGCCAGCTGTGAAACGAACGCACTTTGCAGAAGGCAAAGACGTTTTGAAACTCCGGCCTCGTGGACATTCCAGTATCCCGAGTTGGTATTTGACGATTCTTATTTTGCAAATTATTTCTTGTCTGTTATCTTTTGGCAAAATCTCAACACCGTTTTGGCAAGGCTTGGGCTTATCACAGCGAATTATTTATTTTGCAGACGCGTTAAAAGGTTTCCCTTCCCTTCGGATTGTGTTTGATTTGCCGGGAAAGGGGCGTGGGTCGGAACGCCTTGGCTCAAGCAGCTCGAGGCTTAAAGCGTCGGGGAGCTGCTGGTTTTCTGCTTCTGCCGACGGCCGTTACCTGCGGCACAGTTCCGTCCCTGAAGTGTTTGGGTCTGAGGGGGATCTCGTTGGCTGAACGAAGCCCCTCCGAATTTATGAGCCCCTTTCTCTCTCTCTCTCTCTTTTCCCCCCTCCAGTCCTGGTTGTGCTGAACCATTACCTGGCCTTTCAATATTTTGCAGAGGAATATTATCCCTTCTCAGAGGTAAGAGGGGTCCGGAGGGAGGCAGGCGACCCTAAGAGCCGCGAGACCCTCCCTGCCGTGTTTTCCTCTCTCTACGGCGAGTCCTCGACTTACGACTAAAATTTCCACCGCTAAGCAAGATGGTTGTTCATTAGTGTCATAACAGCTGACGTCAGGACCTTTTTGAGGGGGTGGGGGTGGGGGCAGAGTCGTTAAGCGGATCCCTGGGGTTGTTAAGTGACTCACACCATCGTTAAGTGAAATCTGGCTTTCCCCCTCATTGGCTTGGTCTTTTCAGAAGGCCGGGGTGCTTCAACCGTGTTGAACCCATTGCCAAGCCCCCAAAGTTTGTGCGGGGACGCTGCCATGGTCGTAAGTATGAGAACCGGCCGTAAGTCCCTTTTTCTCCCCCCAGTCCCTTCGGACAGCCGTTAAGCAGATGGTCGTAACTCGAGGACCACCTGCCGCTGAGGAAAGCGCCTTTCTTGCTGTCGCTGAGCCTCTCAGGCCTTCGGTTGCAGCCGCAGCCACGGAGCCCCAAAGCAGCACCAAATTCCTTGAGTTACGACCATAATGGAGACTGGCTGTAACAGTCGTAAAGTGTCGTGGGGGGGGTGTCAGACGTACGACCGACCTGATTTTAAGATTTGGGGGGTTTGTTTGGGGTTTGTTTTGCGGCGGTCGTTAAAAGAACAATGGTGTTGTAAGTACGAATCCGTGGTTCTCCATGGAGGCGGTTTTTACCAAAAGCCGGAAATAAGGGGTGGGTTTTTGTCCGAAATGGCATAAAATGTGACCCCAGGACACTCGTAAACGTGGCATTGCTACCATGTGACCTGCTCCTAATCCCACCTTCCAGCCCAGTTATAACTTTGGATTCAGGTCGTAAATCACGTTTTTTTTTCAAGTAGGCCGGTAAGCGATCGATTATAAGTCAAAAATCCCCCGCCCCCACCCCCCGTATAGGTAGTTTCGAACTAAACAACGGTTCATTTAGCGTCCAACGTTACGACGGCCTTTAAAAAAAAAGGGAACTCTTTTTCACACTTAACGACTGTGGCGACATTCCGCGCCGTCGCAGGGTCAAAATTCAGAGGCCTGAGCAGCGGTCTCACACTTACGACGGTCGCAGTGTCCCTCCCCCCCAGGGAGGGCGTCACGCGGTCCCCTTTTGTGAATCTTCTGATGAGCCGAGTCGGTGGGGGAAGCCGGATCTGCTGAACGACTGGGTTCCCGCGGCGATTTGCTTAACGGTGGCGGCGAGGAACGGCCGTCCAAAAGGAGGCCAAAGCTCAGTTCGAGAAACACCTCGCTCGGCCACAGAAATGTCGGGCGGGACCGCGGTCGTAAGTCGAGGACTATCTGTAGGGGGGGGTTGCGAGAGGAACAATCTGGGCTTTCACCCCCACCCCTCCCCCCATCTGTTGACTAAGTCGGGTCTCAAAATGGAGCCAGTCTGGTTCCTGGCTGTGGCCCTGATGGGACGAGCTGGTCCAGGGGCGCTTTGGGCCTGAAAGGGGAACTCTGGGAAGGCAGCTGGAGGTTGCTGGGGTGGCTTTTGAGGGGAGTGGGCTTCCCTGATGCTCTTTCTCCCCCCACTTCCCCCCCTCCCCTCCAGGTACTGGCCTATTTCACCTTCTGCCTCTGGCTCATCCCCTTCGCCTTCTTCGTCTCCTTGTCGGCTGGCGAAAACGTCCTGCCGTCCACCGTGCAGCCTGGAGGTGAGTTCTCTAGCCAGACACCCAACACCACCACCCGACTTGCGGCCCAGGGAAGGGAGGGGGGGGCAAGACGACCCCAGGCGGAATTCCCACCCAGCACAAAATCCGCAGCGACTTGGGGTCTCTCCGTAAAAGGGGGGCAGGGGGGAGAGTAGCGAGGAGAGCGGCTGTGGGCCGTGACAGCTGGCCTCGAGGAATCGGTGAGGTGGGGGTCCTTGGGACTCTCAGCGGCGGGTTGTTCTCTTGCAGGCGTCTCAGGACCGAACTGTGTAACCTCATCAGTGTTGGAAGGAGGGAGTGGGGTTTGCAGGGAAGAGGGGAGGAGGAGAGGGAGGAAGAGGGGGAGCGTTGTGAGGTCCTTGGGGTTCTCTCTCTGTGTAAATGTTGTTTACCTCCACGTGTTTGTGGATGGCTGATTTGTCAGGGTGCCAAGGCTCCCAGGAATTCCCTACTGTTTTCGGACTTGGTTTGGTCTAGGACCATGATGGCAAACCCGTGGCACGCAGGTTTTCTTGCGGACATCTCATGACCCAACTACGTAATCTCATCAGTGTTGGAAGGAGGGAATGGGGTTTGCAGGGAAGTGGAAGAGGAAGAAGGGGAGAACTGTGAGGTCATTAATGCTCTCTGAGCTGGGTGGTTTTCTTGCAGACATCTCACGACCCAACTACGTAACCTCATCAGTGTTGGAAGGGAATGAGGGTTTGTGGAGAGGAGGGCTCAGGCATCCTTGGTGCTGTTCTCTTGTGACGTTTCAATATCCAACAAGGAAACATTGTGAGTGTTAGAAGCGGGGAGGATTTGCTCTCTGTTTGTATACAACGTTGCTGGGAGAACGTTCCTGGTAGTTCCTCGATTAGATTGCCGTGTCCTGTTGGGTTGAATAGAACAGAATAATAACCGAGTCGGAAGGGACCTTGGAGGTCTTCTAGTCCAACCCCCTGCTCAGGAGATTATAGCTCATCATTCCTTGATTGGGGTATTGTTTGCTTGTTGATTGTCGGTCCAGTATTAATCTCTGCTTACCTTAGTATTGATTGCTGGTGTTTGGGCCTTTTCGCTTCTCTCTTTGAAATGGTGTGTAAACGTTGTTTACCTCCACGCGTTTGTGGATGGCTGATTTGTCAGGGTGCCAAGGCTTCCAGGAATTCCCTACTGTTTTTGGACTTGGCTTGGTCTAGGACCATGATGGCAAACCTGTGGCACGCAGAACCATTCGTCCGGGCACACGAGCCCCAGCAAACTTGCCGGCACTGCACATGTGCGCGCCTCCCAGCTGTTTTTCAGCCCGTTTGAGGCAGTTTTCATCCTCCCGGAGGCTCCATTTCAAAGCCGAAGAGCCAGCACTGTCCGAAGACGTCTCCGTGGTCATGTGTCTGGCATGATTAAGTGCTGAAGGCGCAGGGAACGCTGTTCCCTTCCCACCAAAGGGGTCCCTATTTTTCTACTTGCATTTTTACATGCTTACGAACTGCTAGGTTGGCAGAAGCTGCTGGGACAAGGAGCGGGAGCTCACTCCATTACGTGGCGCTAGGGATTCGAACCGCCGAACTGCCGACCTTCCTGATTGACAAGCTCAGCATCTTAACCACCTCTCACTTCTAGTACTCTTTTTCTCTTCCCCCTTGTATCACACCCTCCCTTTTCCCATTCCCTTTTCTTCCTTCCCTTCCCTTCATTTCCTATTTTCTTTTCTTTTTCTTTTTGTATTTTATATTATGTCAGGATTCCGGCACTTAACCCCATTTGAATCCTGAGTCTTGAGCCAAACTTCCAAAACTTCAAAAGGATTTATTGGGACTTAAAATGTCCGGCACTGCCTGGGTGTAGCCGACTCTGGGACACATCATTTATTGTCACCCTTGACCCTGGTTTCCCCTCCCCTGTGGGTGTGTCATAATTCACATTCTCCAATGGGACACGTCCATAGCCAAGAATCATCAATCATGCTCTCCAGTTAGATATTTGTCCAGCAGAAACTTCAGTCACCTAGTTACTATCTTTGAAAAACTATTTATGGAATGCACTTTCGGTTTCCAAGCTGCATCACTGCTCTTTCAAACCCCTTTCCCTCCCTCCCTTTCTGTTGGCATCTCTAAAAAGGCCATAGAAATATTTTATTGAGTTGACATATTGTACAATAAAATAAAATCATCGGTTGCTCTCGTTCTTCTTTGGAGGAGATTGCGAAAACCAGGCACTGAAAGTCTCCACAGACCGTTTCATCCTAAACATTCATATATCGAACTGTTACCATCAGGGAGGCGTTATAGGTGTCATAAAATGAGGACTAGTAGATTGAAAAACAGTTTCTTTTCCAAGCCAGGAACTGTTTTGAAGCAAACAGTGCATTTGTGATTTAGTCCTATTATTATTATTATTATTATTATTATTATTATTATTATTATTATTTTAAATACTCGGTAGTGTGATTGTGATGTGGTGTTTGGGGCGCTGTGCTGGAGTAGCTTTCAAATTTCATTCCATTTGTGGAATGCAATGACAATAAAGGTTATTCTATTCTATTCTATTCTATTCTATTCTATTCTATTCTATTCTATTCTATTCTATTCTATTCTATTCTATTCTATTCCATTCCATTCCATTCATTTCTATTCCATTCCATTCCATTCATTTCTATTTCTATTTCTATTCTATTCCATTCCATTCCATTCCATTCATTTCTATTCCGTTCCGTTCCATTCTATTCTATTCCATTCATTTCTATTCCGTTCCGTTCCATTCTATTCTATTCCATTCATTTCTATTCCATTCCATTCATTTCTATTTCTATTCTATTCTATTCTATTCCATTCCATTCCATTCCATTCTATTCCATTCTATTCTATTCTATTCCATTCCATTCCATTCCATTCCATTCATTTCTATTCCGTTCCGTTCCATTCCATTCTACTCTACTCTATTCTATTCTATTCTATTCTATTCTATTCTATTCTATTCTATTCTATAAAATGCTCTGTGGAAAAAAAAACCATATAAAAGAAAAATAATTAAATGCTGCTGGATATTAAAAAAAAAAGAAATAAGAAAGAGGGAACAAAGCCAGCTGCCCCGTTCAGCTCTGATATTCAATGCAAATATTCACTTTTCACCACGGACGGGCCTGGCGTGGGGCTCCCTCGCCTACCCTCTGGTTCCCACGCGTCCCTTCAGCTGTCAGCGGGTGGGATGAGCGGGTCTGGGGGGACGAGTGTTTTCTCCACAGTGGGGCCTGGGCAGTGGTGGGATTCAAAAAAAATTATTATCAGTTTTGTGGGCGTGGCAGAGGAAGGTGTACTGCAAAACCTATATTCCTTCCCTACTCCTGGGACTGCAAAATCCCCCTTCCCTCCCCACCCCACTAACCTGCTTTCCAGCTCCGTTCTCCTGAGCAGGGCAACCGAAGGAGATCCCAGCCGATCAGCTGGGACTCAATGGGAGGCAGAGAAGAGATGGGGTTGGCGGGTGCCAATCCGAGGCGGGATTGGCCGGTTCTCCCAACTACTCAAAATTTCCGCTACCGGTTCTCCAGAACCGGTCAGAACCGGCCGAATACCCCCTCTGGCCCTGTGGGGAAGGGTTAGGTGGACGGATGGCCGTTTGGAACCCCCAAACTCGCTCGGCCTCCGCTCTGATCGTTGTCTCCTTTGCCTCCTCAGATGACGTGGTCTCCAACTACTTCACCAAAGGGAAGCGAGGGAAACGTTCCGGGATCCTCCTCGTCTTCTCCTTCATCAAGGAAGCCATCTTGCCCAGCCGACAGAAGATGTACTGATCGTCCTCCCCTCCAGCAACACCCCCCTCCCCCCAGATGTTGTCGTTTCTCACCCACCCCTCTCCCTCTTCTGGACACAGGGGGACCTTCCTCCTGTTCTGAGCCTCCACGTCCCCCTCTTTTTTCCTGACCTCCAGATCCGTTCAGGGTGAACAAAGCGGGAAAGAGCCCCCAAGGTGTGCGCGTGGGAGCAGCTCTCTTTCCTGTGGGTGGCTAGGGAAGGGGGACGAGGTCGAGGACCGCCCCCCATCTCGCTCCACCCCTCTCAACGGGGTTTCCGATGAGCTCTTAGCATGCTTTTTTTTAAGCCGGGGCAGTTCATCTCTTCGGGGTAGGAAGGCGGACGCGACTTCTCCACGGCCGGATTTCTTCCAACGTTTTTTTTTTTTTGTGAGAGGAATCTGCCCGGGAACGAAGGACAAAATGGACTTCTGAAAGACGCCGCCTTCTTCCGTCGTGGCTGACCCGAAACAGACCAGCCGGCCAGGAATGACAACAACAACAAAAAAAGGAGTCTAATAATTCTTCTTCCTTCATTGTGCTAGGAGGGTTCCTCTCTGGGAAACTGGCTAAACTTGTGTTTTGAGGGGGATTTTTGGTTCTTGTTAGGAAAAAAAAAGGAAACCAGGAAGGATGGTTCCACACAAACTTCCTGGCTCCGCTCTTTTGGAGTGTGTGAAAAGCAAAGCTGCGCTGAGCAGAGAAAGACTGCAAAACTTCCCTGGTGTCATGTGAAAATCGAACTATACCAACGCCCCGGTTGGGGAAGGAACCAGGATGGCGTGCAAAGAATTCGCCAGGTTGTGCTTGGAACGCAGGAAGCCACGAGGGTCTACTCTGCTCCTTGGGCTGGGCGCCCCCACCCCTCTGGCTCTGCCCCAGCAGTTGTCAGGCTGCCTGGCCCGTCTAGAGGACCTCCGGAGGCTTCCAGCTGCCGCGATGTTCTTGGCTGAAGGCAACAGGTGTCTCTTTCAGCACAAAGTTTGTGTTCAATAAAGGTGTTCAATGACAACAGAACAAAGAGACAACTCTCTTCTCCCCTTTTTCTTCAGGGTGGGATGACCCGGGGCGTGGCACCAAGGCAACACAATCAGAGAATAAGTCTTGCTCTCTTCATTAGCTCCAAGTTTGCCCCCAATGTCCCGGTTACTCTCCGGTCTGGAGAAAAACTCTCCCAGGAACCTGCAACCGCCTTGGGCTGCAGATATTTCAATCCAAAATGGTGTAAACAGAAAACTAAACTATAAATCCAACAAGGCAAGATAAGGTAATAAATCTGGCAGGGCAAGATAAGGAGTTCCAGAAGTGAAGTAACATGGCAATAAATCCAACCAGTTGGGAGGATGCCAGGAACTCAGATAAAAGCAACCAACACTAGATAAACTCAACGTTTGTTCCGGACAAACGCCCCTCCCAACTGCCTCTCCTTTAAACTCCCTCCCCAAGTGTGCCTTGTGAAGGGAGTCAGGGCTCTTTCCTCCCTCATAAGCCAGCCAACCCATGTTGCTCTCTTCTCCGTTCCTCCCTGCGTGCCCTAGGATGAAGAGGGGGTAGGCCTGGGTCTTCCTCTGAACTCTCCCTTGTTCTATCTCTTCCCTGCTCTGCCCAACCAGACTTTGCGCTTCCCCAGTTTTCTCCATAGCCAAGCAGCCACATTCCCGCTCCCTGTCAACTGTTTGTCTTCCTCCTCGGATTCAGATTCCGATGGGGGCATGACAAGGGATTTCATTTGGCATTCTTTTTTTTTTATTGGGGGTGAACACGGAATCCTCCACTTACGTTCGTTCATTTAGTGACCATTTGAAATTACAACAGCACTAAAATCTCATTTTTCACACTTAGCACCATCACAGCATCCCCTGTGATCACGTGATCAAAATCCAGCCGCTTGGCAGCTGACTCATCTTTACGACGGTTGCAGCGTCCCGGGGTCACATGATCCCCTTTTGCGACCTTTTAACGAGGGAAGCTAGATTCACTTAACGATGGGGTTACTAACTGAACCACTGCAGCCATTCACTTAATTACAGTGGCGGGAAAGATGGCGAAACGGAGCAAAACTCGGTTAGGAACTGTCCTGCTTAGCAACAGAAATTTTAGGCTCGATTGCGGCCGTAAGTTGAGGACTACCCGCCTTTCGGGAGCCCCCAGTTCCTGCTGTGAACGAAGGACCGACGGCCGCAGGAGTGGAACCGCCCTAACTGTGCTTTTATTATTCTTATCTAAATACTTTTATTACTTTATAAAGAGGACATACCAAGAGAATACGAAAGCAAACGTTAGGGAAAGTAGGAAAAGAAAAAAACGAGGAAAGAAAGTGGGTAGTGGGGGGAAAGGAAGGGAAAAAGGAAGAAAAAAAAAGGCATTTACTTCCAACTCCTTTCGTGCAGTTAAGGTAAAGGTTCCCCTCGCACATTTCCAGCTCTAGGGGGCAGTGCTCATCTCCATTTCAAAGCCGAAGAGCCAGTGCTGTCCGAAGACGTTTCCGTTGACTAAACGCCGATAAGGTGCACGAAACGCTGTTTACCTTCCCATCAAAGGGGCCCCTGTTTTTCTACTTGCATTTTTACCTGCTTTCGAACCGCTAGGTTGGCAGAAGCTGCTGGGACAAGGAACGGGAGCTCACTCCATTACGTGGCGCTAAGGATTCGAACCGCCGAGCTGCCGATCTTTCTGATCGACAAGCTCAGCATCTTAACCACTGAGTCACCGCCTCTCACTGCTAGTCCTCCTCTCCAACTTCCCCTGCCAATTAGAGGGGATCCACAAGGGGAACCCCATTTATAGCCTCCATTTCCCTGTCCAGGAGGAGCCCCAAACTTCCAGATCAAAGGATGCCTATCCCAAAAGGCGACTAGACTTTCTTGTGTTTTCCCTTTTGAAGAGGTTTCGCTTCTCATCCAAGAAGCCTCTTTGGTTCTGGGTTAGAGTTGAAGTGAAGGAAGTTCTTTGAGGAGAAGCAAAACTTCTCTATGGAGAAGTTGATTCCGCAGTGCTAGAAAAGAGGTAAAAGGTAAAGGTACAGGTGTTCTCCTTACGTGTACGTGCCAGTCGTTTCCGGCTCTAAGGGGCGGTGCTCCTCTCCGTTACAAATACCAGGAGTCAGTGCTGTCCGAAGATGTCTCCGTGGTCGTGTGGCCATCATGACTAAACGCCAAAGAAGGCGCATAGAACGCTGTTAACTTCCCACCAAAGGGGTCCCTATTTTCCTACTTGCATTTTTTTCTATCTGCTTTTGAACTGCCAGGTTGGCAGAAGCTGGGACAAGTAAGGGGAGCTCACTCCGTTATGTGGCGCTAGGGATTCAAACCGCCAAACTGCCGACCTTTCTGATCGACAAGCACAGCGTCTTATCCACTGAGCCACCGCGTCCCTTTGGGTGCAATAAAATAAGGCATTAAGATCTACCCTCAACTTTTCACCTTTTTTTAAAAAAATTATGATGATTATTAAATGTTTCTGAGCATTGCAAAGTCAACTCTATCGAATACTTTATAATAGAGAGGGGGCATTTTGAGGGGAGGGGGCATCCTTGCCCCTTTGCTCTCTGGGGCACGGCCAAAGGGGCCTGCAAGGACTTCCTCCTACAGGCTGGATGCTTCACTTTGGACGGAGGGGGTCTCTTTCGGGGACCCCAAGCTCGCTGTCCTTGGGCTCAGAGCTTCGGCGCTGCAGTAGGTAGAGACATGGTTCTGCAGGCTGCTCAGGAAGATGGGATCCAGGGTGACCCGCAGGCTCAGGGCCATCTGGTCGGTCCACCAGTGCTCGGGCCCCGGGGGACGCCGGTGCTTCAAGTTGAAGATATGCACCGGCCGGAGGTCCCGGGGCACCTCCAGGCGGGGCATCCAGGTGTGGGGATAGAGGCTCTGGTGAAGGACCTCGTAGGGGAGATCCGGCACGGGGCAGACCCTGCCGATGTTGTCGATCTGGATCACCGGATCCCCGAAAGGATCCTTGAAGAGGAAGAGGAAGGAGGTGAAGTCATGGTGCGGCAGCTTCTCGGCTTCCACGCCCAGCCGGATCAAAGCCGGACGGCAGATGGACGTGGCCGGTTCAGAGTCAAGGTTGGTGCTGAAATTCCAGGGCTTCTGACGCCGGTACCTGTGCTGCATGCTGAGGACTGAGTCGGAAGCATTGCCCCTGAGCAGATTGCTGAGGGAAGGGATGGGGGTGGCGATCTGGCCAACCAATTTGCGGAGGGTCAGCGAGTGGCGCTTGACCTGGGACAGGTCCAGGAGGGTCCGAGAGGGCCACGGCAGCCCCTTCTTCAGCAGCCAACTTTCAAAGGCCATCACGTTGCAGATGTTCAGCTCCCTCTGGAAAGGGAAAAGCAGATAACAGATACAGATTAACACAGTTGGAAGGGACCCAGTGATGGCATGCTATTGGTTCGGACTGGTTTGGCGGAACTGGTAGTAAAAGTCTCCGAGAATCAGCTGAGAGAAGGGGGAAAAAAATCCTGGACAATCAGCTGAGAGTTAAAAGAAGAGAAAAGCCCAGGATCAGCCCTCTCATCCGACCTTCTCTATTCTCTCAGCTGTTTGGCGCTGCAGGCCTCACCTGGTGTGGGGAAAACTGGGCGCCCGCGTTAGGTACATGCGCACTAGGTGTATGAGCAATCACCAAACCGGTAATGGAAAAAGTAGGATCCCACTGCTGAAGGGACCTTGTCGGTCATCTACTCCAGTTGTTGCCAGCCAGCGGGCCGGGGACCACTGGTGGTCCATGAGAAAAGGTTGGTGGTCTGCAGAGAAATGTCACCCCCAAAGCATCCCCCCAAAGCAATTAATCCAGGCTGCATGGAAACACAAGGCCCATATCGCCCGCGGGAACACTTGCATTGTGAATAACACAAGGGAATGAGGGGACGGGGGAAAGAGTGGGGGGACTTGCCCCACTGAACCCACATGCCTCGCCTGGCCACCAGACTGCTCCTTCCAGCTTCTTTCTTCTTCTGCCTTTGGCTGCACACAAAGAAAGCTGCAAAAGTCTTTCTTTCTCTCCCCCAAACGCTGCCAGAAATGAGTCTTTGGGACCCTGCAAGGCCTCCTGCTCCAAGAGGCTGCGCCGGTGCAACAAGACTCACAAAGACTTATTTCTGGCAGAGTTTGGGGGAGAGAAAGAAAGACTTCTGCTGCTTCTGCTGCTTTCTTTGCATGAAGCCAAAAGTCTCTCCTCCCCCTGAGAACAGAGCTGGAGACGATATCCTGCGATCCCAAATAAAGAACAATCGATTGGTAGGAAAACGGGGTGGGGAATTTTCCTGCAGACTCTGGGGAATTTTCCCAGGGTCTCTGGTCTGCGGGATTTAAAATGATGAGTTTGGTGGTCTCTGAGGTCCAAAAGGTTGGCGGCCCCTGATCTAGTCCAATCCCCCACCTAAACAGGAGACCTTACACCATTTCTGACAAAAGGTAGTCCAGTCTCTTCTGGAAAGCCTCCAGGGGAGGAGCTGACCCCGGGCCCCTGGCCTTTGGCATAACAGCAGCCCCCTTCCCCAACATGAGGTGACCCTTACCCTCTTGGCCTTTGGGGCCCTAAAGGCCGGGTCCTGCCACTCAGAGGAATGAACTTGAGACGAGTGGCCATAGGAATTGAATCAGGTGGGATTCTACCGGTTTGCACCTATTCGCTAGAACCGGTTGTTAGCATTCTAAGCAGTTCGGAGAACCGGTTGTTAGAAGAAATGACTGGGCTAATCCTGTAAGGAAGGCAGGAAGGAAACATTCTGGTGTTGTTTACAGAAACTGCCTCTCCGTTAACCCTCATTACATTCTTGGCAGGACTGGACTTCCTGTCTCTGGAACATCTCAGGAGTTTTTTTCCCCTCCTTTGCTGGTACTTTGCTTGGGTGGAGTGACCATTCAAAGTTACAGTGGCACTGGAAAAAGTGACTTATGACCATTTTCCACACTTACGACTGTTGTAGCATCCCCACCGTCAAGAGAGGCCAGGCGAGGAGATGCATGCCTTGATGTGGGTGATGTTGAGTTGGCCACGCCCAGCCAATAATATGGCCATCAAGCCACTTCCACCCAGTCACATGACCACCTAAGCCATGCCCACCACCTAAGCCACGCCCACAGAACCAGTTGTTAAAAATTTGAATCCCACCCTTGAATTGAATTAAATGGATACATGTATGATACGGAAGGCACCAGGCTAGAAAATAGGAGGCTGTGAGTTCTAGTTTCACCTTAGGCATGAAGACCAGCTGGGTGTTTCTGGGTCAATTTGCCTGGAGACAGTCAAAATTATTACTATTATTGTTGTTTTGTTATTAAATAATAATCAGAAGACGCTTGGAAGGGACCTTGGAGGTCTTCTAGTCCAACCCCCTGTCTAGTCTCCTCTTCTTAAAACCTTCCAGTGTTGGATCTCCCACAACTTCTGGTGGCAAGTTGTTCCACTGGCTAAATTGTTCTCACTGTCATGAAATTTCTCCTTAATTCCAGGTTGCTTCTTTCCTTGATGAGTTTCCATCTGTTGCTTCTTGTCCTGCCTTCAGGGGCTCTGGAGAATAGGTTGCACCCCACTTTCCTTTGGGGCAGCCCCACAAATATTGGAAGACTTGCTATCGTGTCTCCCCTGGTCCTTTTTTTCATTAGATCGGACCTACCCAATCCCTGCCACTGTTTTTCGTGCGTGTTACATTCGTGACATTGGTCTGACCCAGACTTCGTCAAACTTAATCAAACACAAGCTGCTCTTAAAAGTGAAACCTATTTTAATGTGACGCTGGGAATTCCTTGCGTTCCCAGCCCAAACTCATTAGACACAGTTCCTACAAATAAGAGCACGCTGTTCAGTGCTGTAGAATGCTTGCCAGTAACAGGGGTCCAATTAAGGCTTAACATAAACCAATCCCCCCTCCCCCCAAAAAACCTGACCAAAGTACAGAGCTTCGCGAAGGACTCGGAATCTAATCGAACTACTTTGCTTCCTGCAAAGAGTTCGTCATTGAGGTCTGACTTTTATCCCTTATAGGATAAATGGCAATCACCTCCCAGCCTTACTCCTGAGTTGCCCATTCTGTTTCAGCTGCTCTCGCCTTCTAGCAGCTCTGTGCACACGCCAACTGGGAACAGGCTCCCTTTGTTCCTCGGCCTCGCTGCTGCCAGACTCCGAAGGCTCCAAAGGCAGCATCCCAACTCCCAGACGGTCCTAGGCCCCATCCCTGCATCGGATGCAGGACCCTCGTCCGAGTCCTTGCCAGACTCCCGGACTGGTTCCCTTTCGTCCTCGCTGTCCGATACCTCTGCCGTCTGCACCGGCTGCCGGCGAACCACAAGAGACGTCATACCTGTGAAGGTAAACATGCAGGAACCGCTACCTGTTCTCTTTGAAGGAATTGCCTTTGCTTCCTCTCGCACTCGGCTTTGATAGACTCCAGTTTGCATATCTGCTGCAGCTGGTGCTTCTTGTTGGCCTTCCACATGGCGTGAGAGAGACGCCTGGGGGTGGGGAGAGAACAGAGGGGTTAAGCAGCCTCGTCTGCGCCTCCCTTGCTCTTTCCTAACCCCGTGACTGTCCCCCAAAGGTGCTTATTTCAAGAGGCAACTGGACTTTCTGTTTTTTTGTTTTTTTCTTGGAAGACTTTTCGCTCCTCATCCCAGAAGCTTCTTCAGCTCTGACTGGATGATGGGGAATGGAAGGATCTCAGCAGCCGGTTCTCTGCCGGGTTGCTGGGGGGGGGGGGAGGCGTGGCTATGGTGGGCGTGGCCTACCAGAACTTCTGGGAGGGCCATTTTTTTGCCTTCCCCAGAGTCCGGAGGCTTCCCTCAGGCCTCTGGGAGGGCAAAAACGGCCTCCCCCGAACTCTGGAGGCTCGCTGGAAGCCGAAAACAGGCACACTTCTGGTCTTCCTGAACTCCTGGGCGGCCTGTTTTTCACCCTCCCCGAGCCTCTGTGCGGATCCTGCACACACCTGCACATCCAAAACGAGCCATATGGAGACTCCTGGGAGGGTCGGCCGGTCGGTCCAACTACTGGTTCGGCGAACCAGATGTCAATTTAACATCCGGTCCACCCAAACCGGCTGAATCCCACCCCGTTCATATTGTTCTGACCCAAACCTTATTCCAAGAGAACAAACACAAGACAAAGGCAGCAGTATAACCTTCACAGATAAAAGGCTGCTTCCGACAAATTAGCTCCAACAAGAAAGAGTTTTGCCAAGTTTTTGTAAAAGTCTGCCAAAACAGAACAACAGATAAGAAATAGTTGACAAGAGTCTTCAAATGCCAACTGGAATGTCCACGAGGCTGAGTTTCAAAACGTCTTTGCCTTCTGCAAAGTGCGTTCGTTCACAGCTGGCTTTTACCTTCTTGAAGGAGGGGCCATTACCTTGCAGCCTTACTCCTGAGTCGCCCATGCTGTTGTGACTGTCCTTTCCTCTGAACAATCCTGCGCGCACGTGCATATAGCACAGGCTCCTCCGGAACCTCTTCATCGCTGCTGCCAACTCCCACCATCTCTGAAGGCAGCAGTCCACTCCCTGACGGCCCTGGCTCCTGATCTGAGTCCTCGCTCTCCTCAGCCATCCGCACCTGCTGCCGACTAACCCCAACACATACCCCTTACAGACAGCTGTACATTTGCATCCTTTTTAGAGGCCGAGGTCGCTGAGGCCACCTGGAGGTTTATCTGTGTCCTCAGGGCCACCTGAGTGGTGCAAATGCATGTGGAGCCTTCTTGGAACTGCTAAAAGGACCCTGTTGTAGATTGGAGGTAGAGGGTGTAGAAGTATCCCTCCCCTTCCGTTGAGAGAGAGAGAGAGAGCTGTTCAGTTTTGACTCTTTAACCCCTCTTCTAAGAATATTTGTCCTTCCATTCCCCACCATCCAGTCAGAGCGGAAGAAGCTTCTGGGATGAGAAGTGAAATGTCTTCAAAGAAAAACAAGGAAGTCCAGTTGCCTCTTGAAATAAAAAGCACCTTTGGGACAATCGAGACTTGGATGGGTTGACTATAGATATTTAACTTTACTTTTACTTTACTTCACTTCACTTCACTTCATTTCACTTCACCTTTACCTTTACTTTTTACTTTTTACTTTTCACCTTTCACTTTTCACTTTTCACTTTTTACTTTTCTTTACTCTTTACTTTACTTCATTGTCATTGCACCCCGTAGAACGAAATTAAATACCATTTTCAGTGCACAATTTATGACTATGAAAACAAACACAAACACACATCCCTCACACTCCACACATTGGACCGAAACCCCGATATCACATTCATATTGCACTATGTAGTAGAAGCCAATAGAATTACTGCCCTGAGATAGAAGCTGTTTTTCAGCCTATTTGCCCTTCTTTTCATTATCCCGTACCGTCTGCCAGATGGTAATAGTTCAAAAAAAGGGGGTGCCCAGGATGAGATGGATCTTTGAGAATGTTTTGAACTTTCTTAAGGCAGCGGGAGCTATAAGAGGGGAGAGGGGAGAGGGCAACCACTGCACACCAGACCAACTAGACACAAGGAGTTTTTTCTTGAACACCATCACTCTGCTAAACAAATAATTCCCTCAACACTGTCCAACTATTTACAAAATCTGCATTACTATTACTATTAATCTTCTCATCACTCCTTATCACCCATCCCCTCCCACTTGTGACTGTATGACTGTAACTTTGTCACTTGTATCCTTACGATTTATATGGACTGTTTCCTAGTATGACTTGATTGCTTATTGTACCCTATGATTATTATTAAGTGATGTACCTGTTGATTCTCGACTCTTGATGAATGTATCTTTTCTTTTATGTCCACTGAGAGCATTTGCACCAAGACAAATTCCTTGTGTGTCCAGTCACACTTGGCCAATAAAGAATTTCTATTCTATTCTATTCTATTCTATTCTATTCTATTCTATTCTATTCCTATTCCTATTCCTATTCCTATTCCTATTCCTATTCCTATTCCTATTCTATTCTTCCTATTCCTATTCCATTCTATATTCTATTCTTATTCTATTCTTATCGTATTCTATTCTGTTCTATTCTATTCCTTTCCATTCCATTCCATTCCATTCCATTCCATTCTACCTGTATACTTACCCTTAACTCAAAGTAGTGAGCTCATCCAACATACCTTCCTCCTTTTATTTTCCTCACAACAACAACCCTCTGAGGTGGGCTGGGCTGAGAGAGAGTGTGTGGGGGGGGCTGGCCCGAAGTCACCCAGCTGCCTTTCGTAGCTAAGGTGGGACTTGAACTCGCAGCCTCTTGCTTTCTAGTCCGGTGCCTTCACCACTAGGCTGAACTGCAAAGTTCTGGATTCCAGCCCTGGGGAGGGGTTGGACTAGATGACCTCCAAGGTACCTTCGAAACGGGAACATGCTGTGGTTTCCCTTCCACCTCGCTCCGAAGCCCACCGACTCACTTGGCGCACACTCGGTGGCCCCACATTTTGCACAGGTCGATGGGCTTTTGTCCCTCGTTGTCCTGGGCATGGACATCAGCCCCGGCGTCAATCAGAATCTGGAGGCAGTTCTCACGCCCTTCGCTGGCAGCCTTGTGAAGTGGAGACACCCCGTTGTAATTCTGCCTGAGAAGCCAGAAAAGGGGGGGGGGGGGATGGGGGGGGGAGTTTTAGGAAAACTCCCCAAAGTTTGTTTGAAAAGTCCTCCAGGGTTTTCCTGAAGTGACCTGAGAGAGAGAGACTGGAGAGGACGCCCAGTCAAGCGAGAACCTCCAACCAACCTGCAGGACTCAGGATCTGAGATCCGAGGGGCTGCCAGAAACCCAGAGTTTAGCAAAAGCTTCCCAGGCCCAGGGATGATAGTACTGGGGGGTGAAGGTCTTGGGGGATGGGTTGCTTCTTTTACAGATGTTTCATGACCCGACTACGTAACATGATCAGCGCTAGAAGGAAGGGGAGAGTTGAGCAAAGATCACGACCTCGCTGGGTAATGAAACGTCTGCAAGAAAACCATAAAGTTCAGAGAGCCCCAAGTCCTTTTCCTCCTCCTCCTCCTCCTCCTCCTCCTCC
>NW_020769547.1:90017-101152 GCF_900518735.1 Pseudonaja textilis
GGAGGAGGAAGGAGGGGGAGGAAGAGGAGGGGGAAGAGGGAGGGAGAAGGCGGAGGAAGAGGAGGAAAAGAGAAGAGGAGGAGGAGAAAAAGGAAGGAGGAGAAAGAAGAAAGAGGAGGAGGAGGAGGAGAAAGAGGGGGAGGAGGAAAAGGAAGGAGGGGGAAGAGGAAGAGGAGGGGGAAGAGGGAGGGAGGAGGAGGAGGAACAAGAGGAAAAGAGAAGAGGAGGAGGAGGGGAATGAGAGAGGAGGAGGAGGAGGAAAAAGAGGGGGAGGAGGAGGAGAGGAGGAGCAGGAAAAGGAAGGAGGAGAAGGAAGAGGCAGAGGAGGAAGAGGAGGGGGAGGAAGAGGGAGGAAGAAGGAGGAGGAACAAGAGGAAAAGACAAGAGGAGGAGGAGGAGGAGGGGGAAGGAAAAGAGAAGAGGAGGAAGAAGGAGGCGGAGAACTCTTTTTCCCCTCCTCCCACCAGAGACATCCAAGGGGAGGCACAGAAGTCCCAGTTTTTGTCCGTAATGCAGTGACCTTCCCGTGAGTTGGATCCATACCACACACAAAGCGTCCGTCCTGCTCTTCCGTCATTAACCGAGGCTTGTCCTCCACATGCAGCCTTTGGTGCTTTCGGGTTAAGGGCATTGCGTGCGACTTCTGATGAAATGGTGGAAGCCACCAAAACCCTCCAGGTCTGCTACTTTAGTCCCCGACGTACAACCAAGATGGCGCCTGGTATTTCCATGGCTAAGCCAGCCAGTGAAGTGAGGTGCCTCATTTTAGGACCATTTTCCCCACGGCCGTTAAGCGAATCCCTGCAGTTGTTAAGGGGATTGTGTGGTTGTTTAGCAAATCAATGGATCCAACCCTGGGCAGGCCGCAAAGGGCGATCACACAACTCCGAGACTCTGCAACCATCATACACCCAAGCCACCAGCGGCCAAGTGTACAATTTTGGATCATGTAATGGAGGGATGCTGCGGGAGTCGTAAGTGCGAGGACCAGTCGTCATGAACTATGTTTATTGCTCTTGTAACTTCCAACAGTTAGTAAGCGGATGGTTATAAGCTGAGGACTCTATCTGTAGTGCAACTGGAGTGGGAAGTGGATCCTAGCACTAAGGAAGACCCCTGCCCAGCTGCGCCCCTTTGGTTGGGCAAAGTCCTTGGGCGGGACGACGGAGCTGGCCCTTCCGTTGACCAGAAGGGACTGTTAAGGTAATGAAGATTGAATAGCTGACCAGCTGCTGTAAGACTGTAAGCCAAGATGAGTCAGGAGGGTGCTGCCGCTTTAAGAAGCTTTCTATATAAGGGAGGCCATGTGAGGGCATCTCTGTCTCTCCTCGTGTTTTATCTCCATTGTGGTTCTTTGTGAAGAGGAATGAAGATGGATTGCTTGCCTGGCATTTGCCTAACACCATGATGGCAAACCAATGGCATGCGTGCCGCAGGTGGCACACACAGCCATTTGTGTGGGCACGCGAGCCCCAGCCAAACCTACCTGCACTGCACACGCACATGCCTCCTAGCTGATTTTCAGCCCGTTTGAGGCCGTTTTCGCCCTCCTGGAGGCTCAAGGGAAGTCTCTGCAACCTCAGGAGGCCAAAAAAAAAAAAAAAGGGCCTTCCGGAAATACCGGACGTGCTGAAACAGGCCCGTTTTCGGCCTCCCGAGGCTGCAAAGGGTTCTTTCGAGCCTCCGAGAGGGCAAAAATGGCCTCAAACAGGCCGAAAATCAGCTGGGAGGTGGGCCCATGCAGAGTGCAGGTAAGGGGACGGGGTGGGGATGTTGCACATGAATGCACAGGGGGGCAGGGCACACTGTATTGTGGGTGCCGTCATGCGTGTTAGGAATATGAGTCACCTAACAGCTATTTGGGTTAGAAATATATCAACCAGGGTAAACATTTTAAAACTGTAACTTTAAGAAAATGCAAAACCGGAATTAGGTGTGGTTTCTCAAACGGCCATAAGATGGAGCCAGAAACCTGGTTTGTTTTAGTCTGAGTCTCAGAAGAGAGTGTGAGTGTATCTCTGTTTCCTTCTGTTGGAAAGTATTGCGGTTGCTCCATTTCTTCTAATGGACTGATTACTGGATTTAATGTAAGTTTTACTGAACTGTTTTTCTCACTGGAATTTGATATTTGGATTGTCCCTGGATGAAAACTGACTGATTTTACCTGTGAATAACTTTTGGATTGCTTATTTTGGACTTTGCTTAAACCTTTCTGGACGTAAAAACCTACATTTACTGTACAGCGTATCTGTGTGCTCTGTGTGTATTATTCAAACACCTCTCAGATATATCTCCCTGTATGCGCTCATTCTCCTAACGGGGAATTACCTCAACAGCGCGCGCGCTTTCAGCACCCCACAACAAAAAGGTTCACCATCCCTGGCCCAACACACGTATGTATATAGTAGTCTTGCATATAAACCACGCTTAAATGACAAAGCCTCTGTTGTCCTGTGTTTTGCTCCTGAGTTGTCTCACAATACGAGTCCCGCTTGTAAACGCTCTGACAGGTTGTGGGCCCAGTGCAAAGAGAAGGCCAGAGTGACTGGAGAGAGAAGAGAAACCCAGTGAGAGCTTGCACCAGAGCCAGAGGGGGTTGGGCGACGTGATTTAATCGTGGTCAGTGGCCTGTGAAAGAAAACAGGCAACATGGCCTCCGTCAGCATAATGGGAGGAGGAGATCACATTGGAAGCAGGAGTAAACATGGAGACATCACATCTTATAATGTTAGGGAGGCTGTAAATACTCTGACAGGGTCAAAGCCAAGCCACCTCCGCAATCTTCAGTCTGGGGTGCACAGGGGCTCCTGCAGTCAGCTCGTCTGCTTTACCTTGGGAGAGAAAGGGAAAAGAACTACGGTAGACCAGGACAAGCAGATCAGATAAGAAGCACAGAGTCCTATGACTGGAAGGGGCCTTGGAGGACTTCTGGTCCAGGGGTCCCCAATCACCTGGCCACAGACCGGTACCGGTCTGTGGAACATTTCCTACTGGGCCGCCGGTTTCCTGGGCGCCGCCATCTTGTTTGACGAGAAAGTGCTTCCAGGTGAGTTTTTCCGGTTGGAAAGCGGCGTTTGGGTCCTGAAGGAATCCTCGCGCCTTAGTTTCTTTAAAGGGGGGCGGCTTCGAACGAAACTAAGGCGCGAGGATTCTTTCAGCACCCAAGGCAAGGAGAGCCGAGCGACCGTCCCAAAGCGAAGCCCATCGACAAAGATACAAAGGAGTTGAAGGTGGCGGGGAGAAGCGGGTGACAGCTGGCTGGCCAGTCGCTCAGCTCGCCTTGCCTTGTCATGCGTGCTGATGCCGGTACCGGGCCGCGGATCATTTTGTGATGCCGGTACCGGGCCGTGGCACAAAAAAGGTTGGGGGCCATCTAGTCCAACCCCCTGCTATTTCAGACAATGTCCAATCTTTTCTTTAAAAACCTCCACTGATGGAGCACCCACAACTTCTGGGGGTGAGCTATTCCACTAGTTAAATGGGTTGTTATTTGTCAGAAACGGTGTAAGGTCTCCTGCATGGGTGGCCCGGAGGGGGGGTTGGCTAGATGACCAACAAGGTCCCTTCCAACTCTATTAAATCTGTTAAATTGTCCTCACTCTTAGGATTTTTTCCCCCCTTGATTCCAGGTTGCTTCTCTCCTTGATTAGTTTCCACCCGTTGTTTCTTGTCCTGCGTTCAGGTGCTTTGGAAAATAAATGGACTCCCTCTTTTGGGGGGCAGCCCCTCAAATACTGGAAGGCTGCTATCATGTCCCCCCGGGTCCTTCTTTTCTCTAGACTAGCCAAACCCAAATCCTGCCATCGTTCTTTGTATGTTTCAGCCTCCAGCAGCCCCCTAATCACCGTTGTTGCTCTTCTCTGTGTTCTTCCCAGAGTCTTTTTTGTATTATGGTGACCAAAACTGGACCCTGTAGTCCAAGCGTAGGCCTTGCACAACACAATCACAAAGGCTACCTGGAGTTTGAAGCAGTTGGCATCCCATCTGCCAGAGGAAGGATGTGCGGAGTAGGTCAAAAAAAATCAAAATGGCAGCCATAACAGTGGCATCAAAGTTCTGGTCATTTTTTACCTGTGTTGTCCATTAAAAGCAGGGTGGGATTCTACCAGTTTGGCCTGGTTCAGGCGAACCAGTAGCTCCGAGGATCAGCCGGGAGTGAAGGTTTGCTCCGACGATCAGCTGTTGGGCCCACCCGTCTGCTTGGGCTTTAGGCTGTGCTTTATATCCTGTTTCTCAAGCTCAGCTGATTTGCACGGCAAGCGGATTGCTGTTTTACACATAGGGCTTGCACCAGAAGGTGAGTTGCAAATGCTCTGCGCGCGCAGGAAGCACGCATTTGGTGCGCGCGTGCTCACCAAACCAGTTGTTACACCGGTTGAATCGTGTTCCAAGTATTTGCAACGTAAATTCAGTGCCAGAAAAGTAAACACAGATGACTGAAGCTTCATGAAACTTCTTTATAAACCTATAAAGCAGATTTTACAATACCAGTTGTAGATTTCTCTAACACGGAGCAAACTCAAACAGAAGCAGACACGTTACAAGGTCAGAGCAGAGCAGCAAATCAACTTCAGCAGAAACAGACCTCAGTTTCACTTTAGTTCAGCAGGCAAGCAAGACACCCAACAGAGGAGTGAAGCAGTTTCGTTCTCAATAGACCCACTCAGAGCTTAAACACAGCTTCAGAGCTGCAGAGCTTAATATATAGAGCCACACCTAGGCTACTTCTAGTTTCAGTTTCCAAATAGTCCTCTGTTGTGCCTCCGAGGTTTGAACCGGGTCAGTCAGCAGATGTAGGCTCGAGTGAGGAGGAAGATCTGGCATTGAGATTCGAGCCTGCATTACTGAGCGACGTTGAGAGGAGTCTGGGGGAGGAGGAGGAGTTGAATCTGAGAGATGAGCCTGATTTATTAGAAGTTTCAGAGGCGTCTTCCTCTTCTGGAATTCCCTCCCTGATTGCACCTCAGGTGTTAACTGTTAATGAGGAAGGCGTGCCAGAGGCTTAAAGTGATGATGAAACTGCCGGATGCTGGCTCGATGCTAGGACTAGGAGAAGATTGAGACGTCAATCTCAATTAGAAAAGAGACGTTCAGCCAAGGATTAATTAAAGAGACTGACACGCCCCTTCAGGGAATATATAAGAAGCGTGTTAACGCCTTTCCCCCGCTCGAAGCAAAGTGGATTTTTAGTGCTTTTTGGATTCGGAAGAATACGTTTGAAGCAGCGGTCGTGATTTATGGACAATTCGGACTTGCCAGACAGATTCCAGGAAGACTGGCAAGGACTGTGAAAACAGAGCAGTTAACTCTTTGGGGTCTGGTTTTGTTTTGCTTAAATATTTGAACTCTGGAACTTCGGATTCTCACCTGTGGATACAGGTGAGACATAACAGTCCTCATTGGCTGATTTAGTTGCTATGCCTATTCATTGGCTGACCTTGTTACCATGCTCTGTTCCAGTTCATGAATATACTCTGAGAAATCGCACCTCTGGTTAAAAGGAGGTCTAGGGACACTCCCAGTCCCTAGAAGAGAGATGGGCCGGTACGACAACTTGAGGACTTGTGGACTTCAACTCCCAGAATTCCTGAGCCAGTCAAAGAATTCTGGGAGTTGAAGTCACCAGGTCCTAAAATTGCCATAGTGGCCCACCCACCAGCCCTACGAAATCCCCTCCCCCTGGATTTTCTGCAACGAGCAGAGAGTCACCCCAAATGCTCTCAACAACACTGCACCCCATGGATGGATTCACACGTGCATCTGTTTTGTCATCAACGGGACACCGCAACAACTGTCTTCTGCCAGACGAGAGACCTGCATTTGAGGTGCAGATAGCAAAGAAATCATCCCATCCACAAGGTAGCTCAAGGTTAGTTTTTACCTGGTAGATCTTGGTTGGTCTCCGAGATGTTTGACTTGTTGGGTTGGGGGTTCCTCGAGACTCTCACTGCTGTCTGGTCTTCCTTCCTGGACCCGGGAACACGAGGCAGGAGCCCCCCATCTGCAGCTGGGGCAGGTAGTTCTGGCAGGATCGGGGTCTGGTCAACTATACGCCGTCGTCTCTGCAGGACCTTCTCAAGTTGGTTGTCTACCAGGAATTTCTTCTGGCTGGCCTTACGTCGGCTGGATCGTCTACGTGGCCTCCTTGGGGTACTCTGAGGATCAGAACAGTCGGATGGGTGGAGCCAGGCAGACCCTTGGAGACCCTGTTTGGTCTCGTGGTGAAGGTACCAGGCTAGAAATCCGGAGACTGGGAATTCTAGTCCCGCTTTAGGCATGAAAAACATTGTTGGTGACTTTGGGCCAATCACCAGGAGCCTGTGAGTTTTAGTCCCACCTTAGCCACGAAAGCCAGCTAAGTGACTTTGGGCCAAGCACCAGGAGATGGAGAGTTCTAGTCTCACTTTGGGCAAGAAAGCAGGTTGGGTGGCCAATCACTCGGAGAGGGTGAGTTCTAGTCCCACTTTAGGCATGAAAGCTGGCTGGGTGACTTTGGGCCAATCATCAGGAGCCTGTGAGTTCTAGTCCCACCTTAGCCACGAAAGCCAGCTAAGTGACTTTGGGCCAAGCACCAGGAGATGGAGAGTTCTAGTCCCGCCTTAGGCAGGGAAGACAGCTGGGTGACTTTGAGCCAATCACCAGGAGATGGAGAGTTCTAGTCCTGCCTTAGGCAGAGAAGCCAGTTGAGGCTTGGTCCTTACAGCTGATTGGCGCTGGAGGCAGCAATCAATGTCAGCATAATGGAGAGGAAGCCTTTTGGCTACTCTTTTCATGACGGGTCAGTCGGCTGGCAGGTGAGTCGGCTGAGTTTTAGATTCTCCTAATTTATTTTGAGGGATCCTTGATTGCTTTCTAGGCTTATACCCAACTGAATCAACTGTGAAGGGTCCCGTGGTGAACCCCCTCTTGATCAAGGAGAATATGGCATGGAATAAATGAACGAACGGACAAATGAAGGAAGGAAGGAAAGAAGGAAGGAAGGAAAAGGGAGGGAGGGAGGAAAGGAGGAAGGAGGAAAGGAGGAAGGAAGGAAGGGTGGAAGAAAGGAAAGAGGAAAGGAGGAAGGAAGGGAAGGGGAGGAAAGGAGGAAGGAAAGAAGAAAAAGGGAGGGAGGGAAGAAAGGAGGAAAGGAGGAAGGAAGGAAGGAAGGAAGGAAGGGTGGAAGAAAGGAAAGAGGAAAGGAGGAAGGAAGAAAAAGGGAGGAAGGGAGGAAGGAAAGAAGAAAAAGGGAGGAAGGGAGGGAGGGAGGAAGGAAGGAAAAGTATAAAATTATGGAGCCTCCATGTTTTGAAATAGTCTATGTAGTCCTCAATTTATGACCACAAGTGACCCCCAAAATTTCTGTTGCTAATCCAGGCAGTCGGTAAGTGAGTCTTGCCCCCTTTAGGACCTTACTCGACACAGTTGTTCAGTAAATCAATACTGCTGACTAAATTACTAACACAGTCATTAAGTGAATCCGGCTTCCCCGTTGACTTTGCTCGTCCCAAAAGGGGATCCTATGACCCCCAGGGCACTGCGACCGTCATAAATATGAGTTCAGTTGCCGAGCAGTCTGCATCTTGATCACCTGACCCTGGGGGGTGCTGTTAAGTGTGACCACACGGCCACAAGTCCCTTTTTTTCCCCGTGCCGCTGTAACTTTGAAGGGTCGCGAAATGAACCATTGTAAGTCGGGGACTGCCTGCAACGGTTGCCACTCAAGGAAACTGCTGGCTCTCAGGGAAAGAGAAGGAGAAACCGACTGCGAAAAACGCCCCAAAGTCACTTTGGTCAGGACCCCTGTAACCAGGGGTGGGATTCTACCTGTTCGGACCAGTTCTATAGAACTGGTTGTTCTGATTCTACCCAGTCTGGAGAACTGACAAATTGTGCCACTGGCTGGCCCCTCCCCTCCCTGCCCACTCACTCCTTACCTGGCATGCGCACCGTCAAACCTGCCTGCTAAGTTGCTATTTTTCCTTTTTTTCTCTCTGACCATCAGCTGTTCTGCTGGGTCGGGAGATTTAGATGAGCTAGAAAGCAGGAAATCCTTGGATTTCTTGCTTTCTAGCTATTCTAAAAGCAGAGCTGAACCTCCCTCAGGACTGAAGCTTCTATTTTTCCATGCAGACTCAGGTAGCCGATGGCAGAAAGATAGATCTCTTAGGGAACCTGTGATTCTGTGAGCAACTCAATCTGCCTGCCTGCTTTGCCTGCTTTGGGGTAAAAGTTGCTCTTTTTTTTAATAAAAAAAAAAATTACACATTTACAATATTTACATACAAGCCACGCCCAGCCAGTCATGTGACCACCAAGCCAAACCCAGTCAACAAGCCATGCCCAGCCAGTCACAGGACCACCAAGCCACACCTCCAAATTAGGCCACGCCCACAGAACCGGTTGCTAAGAAATTTGTATCCCACCCCTGCCTGTAACGTCGGTCACTAAACAAATCATCGTAAGTCAAGGACTACCCATAGAGGCTGCTGCCTTCGAAGCTGCACACACACACACACACACACACACACACACACAAACACAAACCTGCAAATGACACTTACTAGGAGGTCTTGCAGCTCCATGGCCACGCTCCTTCGATTGTTCGCTGCCGCAGATGGAGGCTAAGAGAGAGAAAAAAAATGGAGGCTTTTTGGAAGAGGAACTCCGTGGAAATCCGCCTGTGGCAAGATTGATCTGTTCCACGGTCGGCGCGGGTTGCAACGCGGCTTTCTCACAATCCCTCAGCCGCATGTGCTGAAGGAGGGAGCATGAAATACAGGCAGTCCCCGACTTACAACAGTTTGTTTAGTGATCGTTCCAAGTTATTCAAAGGAGAGAAAGGTGGGTGCTTATCTCGAGGAACTGTTTGAGACTCATTACCGGCTGGGAATGAACATAATTACCAGCACTGAAATAAGACAATAGTTGTTTTAACTAAGTGTATGCTTAATTACGGTCCACAACAAGACGGCACTGGAAACAAGAGACTTAAGGATTGCTTTTCGCACCACCGTTGCAGCATCTCCAGGGACATGGGATCCAAATCCAGATGCTTGGCAACTGATTCATACTTATGGCGGTCGCAGTGTCCCCCTTGTGTGTGTATGTCACTTCATCCCCTTTGAACAAGCAATGTCCAAGGGGAAGCCGGATTCACAACCGTGTCGCTAACTTGACCGCTGCAGTGATCCACATAAGAGCGGTCTTAAAATAGGGGCAAAACTGGCTTAGTGAATGTTTCACTTAGAGACAAATATGGGGGCTCCACAGTGGTCGTAAGTTGAGGACTCCCTATATCGGTCAAGCCTAGAGGCCTTCTGTCATGCCCTTGTTGGAATCTGATTCTGAGGGGGAGGGCGAGCAGCTGACAGACTGGGAGTGTGACTCCAGTGGCTGGGGAAGAAACTGGGGAAGGGCACAGTCCATGCTGGGCATTCAGAGGAAGACCCAGGCCCAGGGGTGGGATTCAAATTTTTAACAACTGGTTCTGTGGGTGTGGCTTAGATGGTGGGCATGGCTCGGTGGTCATGTGACTCGCTGGGTGTGGCCAACTCAATATCACTCACATCGAGGCATGTATCTCCTCGCCTGGCCTCTCATGACCGTGGGGATGCTGCAACAGTCGTAAGTGTGAAAAATGGTCATAAGTCACTTTTTTCAGGGCCCTTGTAACATTGAATGGTCACTCCACACAAGCAAAGCACCAGTAAAGAAGGGGAAAATAACTCCAGAAACGTTCCTGAGACAGGAAGTCCAGTCCTGCCAAGAATGTAATAAGGGTTAACGGAGAGGCAGTTTCTGTAAGCAACACCAGAATGTTTCCTTCCTGTCTTCCTTACAGGATTAGGCCAGTAATTTCTTCTAACAACTGGTTCTCTGAACTGCTTAGAATGTTAACAACCGGTTCTAGTGAATAGGTGTGAACTTGTAGAATCCCACCCCTGCCCAGGCCCACCCACTCTTCATCCTAGGGCATGCAGGGAGGAACAGATAAGGGAGCAACATGGCTTATGGGGGAGAAAAGGGCCCTGATTCCCTTCATTAGCTGCAGCTGGGAACACAGTGGTTAAAAAGGGTGTTTGCATCCTCCCAACTGTGTATGTTTTGTTATCCTTTGACGTCTTCAATTCCTTCTCCTGCCCTGTCCCGTTAATGGCTGCAGTGTAGTTTGTGTTGGTTTTTATTTATAATTTATATGTATTTCGGGGTCAGACCGAATTTCCTCCACTTAAAGACTGTTCTTGGGAGCTTTTTCTCCAGCCGATGATAACTGGACATTGGGGGCCAAGTTGGAGGAATTAAAGGGACTCTTCTTACTTATGTGACGGTGTTGCTTTTGCGCCGTGCCCTGGGTCATCACGCCTTCCTTCCCCCTGCCCTGCATTCCCCCTCCAGCCCCCTCTCCCCTCCCTGGCCTTACCTGGGGGCAGGATTCGGCCCCACTCCTCACCGGCCGGAGGGCCAAGCCGCTCTTGATCCGCGCCATCATTTCCTCCACGGCTCTGGCCATCGTATCATCACAGCGATTGTCTCCTGTCCAAGGGGATCGGATAAATTGGCCCTCCAGTTTTCTAGCCCGCTGATGCTTCCCCATATAAAAGCAGTCCTCGACATATAGCCGTTCATTCGGTGACCATTCAAAGTTACAATGGCCCTGACCAAAGGGATTTAGGGGTTTTTTTTCACGCTGAGGACCATCACGCCAACCCCATCATCAGCCGGTGATCCAAATTCACAGGGTTTGGCAGCTGATGCGTCGTTACGACGGTCGCTGAGTCTTGGGGGAGGCAGGGGGGTCCCACGATCCCCTTTGGTGGCGTTCTGACCAGCAAAGTCCCATGGGGGAAGCCAGATTCACTTAACGACCGTGGCAATACAAGTCAAAAAAAATGGGGCTAAACTCTCTTAAAAACTGTCTGGCTTAGCGACAGAAATTTTGGGCTCAATGGTGGTCATAAGTTGAGGACTACCTGTAGTGTCTCAAAACATGCAGGGTTTCTAATTTTATAATTTCCATTCACTCCTTCCTCCCTCCTTCCCTCCCTCCCACTTCCTCTTCTTCATCCTCCCTCCTTCCCATCCTCCCTCCCACTTCCTCCTCCTCTTCTTCCTCCCTCCCTCCCTTCCCTCCTTTCTCCCTCATTCCCTCCCTC
>NW_020769547.1:140271-153691 GCF_900518735.1 Pseudonaja textilis
TATTCTATTCTATTCTATTCTATTCTATTCTATTCTATTCTATTCTATTCTATTCTATTCTATTCCTATTCCTATTCCTATTCCATTCTATATTCTGGGAGTTGAAGTCTACAAATGTTAAAGTTGCCAAATCTGGAGACCCCTGCCCTGTAATACACAAAATGTGGAGAACAGAGGAGAGGCTGAGTAAAGGAATCGGAGCCAACTTAGTGGCTGAACAACAACAACCAGAACGAGGAGGAAGGAGCAGGGATGTTTTCGCACTGATGACCGTTACAGCACCCCCGCGGTCACGTGATCAAAACTTGATGCTTGGCAACTGGTTCATGTTTATGACGGTAGTAGGGTTCCCGGGGTCAACCGATCCCCCTTTGCGACCTTCTGAGAAGCCAAGTCAACGGAGAAGCCGGATCCCCTTCACAACCGTGTGACTAACTTAAGAACTGCAGTGATTGGCTTAACAATGGTAGCAAGAAAGGCTGGAAAAGTAAGACTCCCCTTGATGACTGTCTCGCTTTGCAACGGGCTCAATTCTGGTCTTCAGTCGAGGACTACCTGCAAAGTTAGCACTGGGACTTGGGGCTCGCTTTGAAGGAACCTCTCAGCTGAAGGTCCTTCAGTGGGAAACTCTGGGGGGGGCTCACTGTTTCTTGCCAAGTGGGAGGTTTGGCATCCAGAAAGAAGCATCTCTTTCCAGAGTCCTTTGTGGACAGATTGGGGAAAGAGACGTCTCCATCCTGTTAAGGTAATGAAGATTTAATAGCTGACCAGCTGCTTTAAGGCTGTAGATAAGGCCAAGATGATGAGTCAGCAGAGTACTGCCGCTTTAAGAAGCTGTCTATATAAGGGAGGCCATGTGAGGCCATCTTTCTCCTCCTGTTCTATCTCCATTGTGGTTCTCTGTGCAGAGTTGAAGATTGATTGATTGCCTGGCTTTTGCCTAACACTTGCACGCATGTATATTGCAGTCTTGTATATAAACCAGTGTTAAAAGACAAAGCCTCTGTGTCCTGTGTTTTGCTCCTGGGTTGTCTCACAATAGGACTCACGGTGTAAACACCCTGACGCTGCGGAAGACACGACTTACCCCCATGGCTGCGAAGACAATGGCGAAGTTATCCTCGTGGTAATCCACCACATCTTTCGATTTCTTCACCAGGCCAGCCTGCCTGCAGATCTGAGCTGCGATCTGGGATGAAGCGGGGGGGGGGGGAGAAGGAGGGTGAGAAGCCGAGGAAGATGGGAACGGCAGACGGTCGGGGAGTCGAGGAGGCCATTGCTCTAACCTGGGTTTAGTTCTCTACTAAAGTTCTCTACTACTATTGTAGGGTCCTTTGGTGCTCTCTGACCTGGGTTGTTCTCTTGTAGACGTTTCATTACCAAGCTAGGTAATGTCATTGGGGGAGTGGGGTTTGTGGAGGTGAGGGAGCGGGGAGGAGAAGGAGGAAGAGGAGGAGAAGAACAACTCTGGGGTCTTTGGTGTTCTCTGAGCTTTGCTGCATTCTTGCAGACATTTAGACACCCAATGAGTAACATTGTCAGCGCTAGAAAGGAGTGAAGTTTGCAACAAAGAAGGCTCTCTCGAAAGACCACGCCCAAAACTCCAGAACCAGAGCCGTCCTGCTCTGAACCAATGGGGCAAAATGGTGGGGGGAGGCTCGGGAGGGCCGTACCTCGTTGTGGGGGAGACCAGCAGCGGAGAAGATGGGGATCTTCTGTCCCCGGGCGATGCTATTCATGACGTCTATAGGGGAGAGGCCCGTCTGGATCATCTCCTCAGGGTAAATGCGTCCTTGAGGGTTGATAGGCTGCCCTGGAGAAAGAAAGAAGGGAGGGAAGGAGGGAAAGGAAGGAAGAGAGGGAAGGAAGGAGGAAAGGAAAGGGAGGGAGGAAGAGATGGAGGAGAAGGAAAGGTGGGAGGGAGAGAAGGAGGGAAAGGAAGGAAAGGAAGGGAAGGAAAGGGAAGGAGGGAGGGAGGGAGGAAAGGAGGGAAAGGAAGGGAGGGAGGGAAAGGAAGGAAGAGGGGGAATGTGGGAGGGAGGAAAGGAAGGAGGGAGGGAAGGTGGGAGGGAGAGAAGGAGAGATAGGAAGGAAAGGAGGGGGGAGAAAAAAGGAGAGAGGGAGGGGAAGGAAGGAGGGAGGGAAAGGAAGGGAGGGAGGGAGGAAAAGTAGGAAGGAGAGAAGGGAGGAAAGGAAGAGAGAAAGGGAGGGAAGGAAGGAAGAGAAGGGAGGGAGGGAGGGAAGGAGGGAAGGAGGGAGAAAAGGTAGGAGGGAGAGAAGGAGGGAAAGGAAGAGAGAAAGGGAAGGAGGGAGGGAGGGAAAGAAGGAAAGTAAGGGAGGGAGGGAGGGAAAGAAAGGAAGGAAGAGAGGGAAGGAGGGAAAGGGAGGGAAGGAGGGGGAGAGGGAAGGAAGGAATTATCCCAGTGTAAATCAGTGCTTAGTTTCTGAAGGACTAAAAACACAATTTAGTCTTTCAAAGGAACATTGCCAGGCCCACTGCTGACCACCCCACCCCCCCAGTTGGGTTCCTCTTCTTCTTAAATGCTTTTTTTTAGCACAGAAATTTGAAAATCAAGACCTGCCAGTCATTCTTTCAACCCCCGTGCTCCCTCGTTCCGCCGTCTTCGTTGTCGGGCTGCCAGACACAACCCCCACCTCGTCACTGCCACGGTTGGGCAAGAGAAGGCTTCCCAGCCGTGGTTTCACCTCCACTTGGTTTAATGCCCAAAAGCTCGGCCATGGGGAGGGGAAAAGCCCATGGGTCAACTCCCCCCCACTCAGCTTCTTCCCCGGGATGCACTGCCGGCCACAATTCACAGCACCAGCCTGCCGGCCCTGGGCCACCCTCCCGCTGCCACCCGGCACAACCGAACCAAGGGGACTCACCGTTAATGTCCAGGAAGTCCTCGGCCATCACCATGGGGCCTCTGTCGATGGGCTTAGCCGAACCGTTGAAGACTCGGCCTGCAATGAGAAGCAACTGTGGGGAGGAACCAGGGGTGGGATTCCATTTTTTTTTTTACAACCGGTTCTGTGGGCATGGCTTAGTTGGAGGGTGTGGCTCGGTGGTCATGTTATGGGCTGGGCGTGGCCAACTCAACATCACTCACATCGAGGCACGCATCTCCTCGCCTGGCCTCTCGTGACTGTGGGGAGGCTGCAACAGTCGTTAGTGTGAAAAACGGTCATAAGTCACTTTGTTCAGTGCCATTGTAACTTGGAATGGTCACTCCACACAAGCAAAGTGCCAGCAAAGGAGGGGAAAAAAACTCCAGAGAAGTTCCTGAGACAGGAAGTCTAGTCCTGTCAAGAATGTAATAAGGGTTAACGGAGAGGCAGTTTCTGTAAGCAACACCAGAATGTTTCCTTCCTGCCCTCCTTACAGGATTAGCCCAGGAATTTCTTCTAACAACCGGTTCTCTGAACTGCTTAGAATGTCAACAACCGGTTCTAGCGAATAGGTGCGAACTGGTAGAATCCCACTCCTGGGAGGAACGCCCCAGAGACCTGGGTGAAGGGCATGGGGTGCAGAAGAGACGAAGGGTCAACTGTGAAGAGCAGAGGGCCCCCACATGCTTGGAGAACCTGAATGGGTGGCCAGTGTCTTTCCAACTAAACCCAAATGAAGGCATGTCCTGCAAGAAGCAATTTGTCACTTCAAGACCTTAGGATCAGAGGTGGGATTCAGCCAGTTCAGACCAGTTCTGGAGAACCAGGAGCGGAAATTTTGAATAGTTTGGAGAACCGGCCAATCCCACCTCTGACTGGCCCCGCCCACCCCATCTCTTCTCTGCCTCCCATTGAGTCCCAGCTGATCAGCTGGGTCTCCTTTGGTTGCCCTGCACAGGAGAACGGAGCTGGAAAGCAGGTTAGTGGGGTGGGGAGGGAAGGGAAGGGATGAAGGGGGATTTTGCAGTATATCCTTCCGCTGCCACGGCCACCATGCCACACCATGCCCACCAAGCCACGCCTACAGACCAAGAAATGCTAAGCAGCGAATATGAGAGACACGGTTCAGGCGATGAGCAAGGACCACCCTCTCCTGATCCTCGAGCACGGAGAGTGAAGAGAAGGTGGGAACAGCGCAGACTCGGGAGGAGAGCAGCCTGCCCCTCTCCATAAGGGACACCTGGGGACTGAGACTTAAGGAGACGCTGTGGGGAGGGGCATTTGTCGGGAACAAACCCTGAATTCCTGGAGCGTTGCGTGCCGACATTTGAACTTTCCTGGGTTCCTTGCATTCTTGCTGGATTTCTGGATTACTGGCCGTGCTTCCTGGCTTGCTGGACTCTTCAACTTGTCCCACTGGATTTCTTGCTGTGCAGCCGTGGCGTTCCCAGTGTTGGGCTGGACTACTTGGAGCCAGAGGCTGCTTGAGGTGTGAGGGTGGGTCAGTGGTGGGATTAAAAAGTTCTGTGGGCATGGCTTGGTGGGCATGGCAAGGGAAGGATACTGCAAAATCTCCATTCTCTGCCCATCCCATTAACCTGCTTTCCAGCTCCATTCTCCTGGGCAGGGCAACCGAAGAAGACCCAGCCCATCAACTGGGACTAGGGAGGCAGAGAATAGATGGGGTTGGTGAGGCCAGTCAGAGGTGGGATTTGCCGGTTCTCCAACTACTCCAAATTTCTGGTGTGGGTGTGTTTGTCATCCTTTTGTTCTGGGACTTTCCAGAAACGTTGGAGCATTTGGGGAAATTCGGAGCAAGAAAGGGGTGATTTGAACTGCCAGCTGCCTGTGTTACCTCTGCCCTGCCCCGGGTCCTCAAATCCCTGGGGCATTTCCCTGTAACTGGAGCAACCGATCGTCATGATTCGTGGCTGGCCCTCTGTCACCTTCCCCAAAAGGTCCCACCTACCCAGCATGTCCTCGGACACCGGTGTGCGGAGAATGTCCCCGGTGAACTCGCAAGACGTCTTGTGGGCATCGATGCCAGAGGTCCCTTCAAACACCTGCAGAGGGATGGTCAGAGGCCAAGGAGCCAATTACTGGCCAATTAAGGAGGATTAGCAATGAAAAAGGCTTCACCCTCTTCCTCTCCAGGAACCCTCCCCCCTCCCTCCCTCCCTCCCTCCCCATGCCTCTCATTCAAGACCTTCTCACCACCTCCACCGTCCCGTGGGGTTGCCTGGTCCGTGTGACCCCTTGCGAGACAATTTTTACACCTCTGCCAGGGTGGGTGGGTGGGTGGAAAGGATGGGATTCTACCGGTTCAGCATGGTTCGGGAGAACCGGTAGCTCCGAAGATCAGCTGGTAGCAAACCTTTGCTCCGACGATCAGCTGTTGGGCCTGCCGATAGTCTGTGCTTTATATCCTGGTTTTCAAGCTCAGCTAATTAAACGGGGCACAACAGATTGCCAAATGCCAGCTGTTTAACGCACAGAGATTGCTGGAGAAGTTCAGTAGCAAACCCTCGGTGCGGGCGTGAAGGGCGTGCTCACTGAACCAGGTTGTTACACCGGTTGAGTCGCACCCTTGCCTCTCCCACCCCGTGTCCAGGACAGATCTGGCTGCCTCTAAGCCAGGGGTGGGATTCAGATCTTGTCTCCACATCTGGCTGACCGTTCAATCAGCTGCAATCATTTTATAGACTGCCTGGGGTTCCTTGGAAATGAACGATTTGAACCGCAAAGCGCGTGAATATTTAACGGATGACTTTGTCTTCTCCTTGCTCTCTTCCAAATCTCTCCAGGACGAGGGGCTGCTAGAACTCAGGATAAAAGCAAACATTGTGGAAGAGAGAGACAGAGAGACAGAGAGACAGACAGACAGAGAGACAGACAGGCAGAGAGAGAGAGAGAGAGAGAGAGAGGGAGAGGGAGAGAGAGAGTCTAGATGGCCCCCAGAAACAGAGGGGTTTAAGGACCACAAGCCTAAGGCCACACCTAGAGGACTGCATCTAATTTTGGTCACCATGCTATAAAAAAGATGTTGAGATGCTAGAAAGAGTACAGAGAAGAGCAACCAGGATGATTAGGGGACTGGAGACTAAAACATATGAAGAACGGTTGCAGGATCTGGGCCTGCCTCGTCTAGTGGAGAGAAGGACCAGGGGAGACATGATAGCAGTCTTCCAATATTTGAGGGGCTGCCACAGGGAGGAGGAGGAAGGGGTCAAGCTATTTCCCAAGGCACCTGAAGGCCAGACAAGGAACAATGGATGGAAACTGAACAAGGAGAGATTCAACCTGGAAATAAGGAAGAATTTTCTGACAGTGAGAACAATCAACCACAGGAACAGAAGTTGCCTTCGGAAGTTGTGAGAGCTTCATCACTTGAGACTTTTGAGAAGAGATTGGACTCCCATCTGTCAGAAATGGTGTGGGAGGGTCTCCTGCTTGGGTGAGGGGCTGGACTAGATGACCTACAAGGTCCCTTCCAACTCTGTTAATCTGTAAACCCAGTGACCCAAAACTCTCTTTCCATTCTGGTATTCAGGGTCAACTTGAATGCAGGCTGGGTGTCCATGAGGGAAGATCTGAAACGTCATAAAGGGCAGCTGCCACGGTCTGATTATGGTTCTTCCCAGTGTTGACATGTTTGTTTTGGGGGGGGGGGCTTTTGGATTTCGATAGGACCCCTGCAGGGACCTGGCTCGGAGCGGGAAGCCCAGAACAAACCGGGAGCCGCGTTGCAAACATCCTCTTTTTTTATAATCGAGCCGACAATCCTTCCCCTTGGATACCTTGGCTGAAATTTTGGGCCGGTTTCCAGAGGAGGGAGGCCACGTGTCAACTTGAGAGCCTCTAAGCCGTGTGTCTTTGGCGCTGCAATCCCGGTTTATATTTAGAGCCACGGTGCCAGCCGCCGTGCTGCTGGCTCGATCTAGCTGCCAGCTGACTGGTTGGCACCCAGGGACGTGAAAGATTAACCTGGTCTTCTTGGAACAGGCATCCTTTGCCAACCCGATGCCCTCTCCGTGCCCTGGGCTACTCTTCCTATCTTCCTTGGCCCATGGGGCCACCGGACCTCCCCTGCACGGCCAGGGAATGAAGGACAGGAGGCCAAAGAGCTTTCTGGCCATGCCAGGACCTAATGGGGACAGAGCAGAAAATCCTTCTGGCTGGGTGGAGTTGAGGAAGCGCCTGTTGCAGTTGGTTTTCTGGGATTGGCTGGGCTGAACAGGGACAAGAATACAGGATAATACAGAGTAGGAGGAAGGGGCCATGGAGGTCTTCTAGTCCAGCCTCTGGCTCAAAAGGGAGATCCTACGGCATTTCAGACAATGTCCAATCTCTTCTTTAAAACTCCCAGTGTTGGAGAATTCACAAGTTCTGGAGGGGATCAATCCTTTCCTACTGGTTAATTGTTCTTACTGTTAGGAAGTTTCTCCTTAATTCTAGGTTGGATCTCTCCTAGGAAGGAAGGAAGGAAGGAAGGAAGGAAGGAAGGAAGGAAGGAAGGAAGGAAGGAAGGAAGGAAGGAAGGAAGGAAAGAAGGGGACAAGGGAGGGAGGGAAGGAAGGAAGGATTAGGAAAGAAGGAAGAAAAGTAGGTCAGATAGGAAGGAAGGAAGGGAGGGTGGAAGGAAGGAAGGATGGAAAGAAGGAAGGAAGGAAAAAAGAAGGATCAGGAAGGAAGGAAGACTCAGGAAGGAAGGAACAAGGGAGGGAGGGAAGGAAGGATTAGGAAAGAAGGAAGGAAAGCAGGTCAGATAAGAGGGAAGGAAAGAAAGAAAGCTCCAGATGTCCCTTCCACTCACCTGGACAATGGCTTTGGAGCCGGTCACCTCCAGCACCTGCCCGCTCCGGCGGGTGCCGTTGGGAAGGGTGAAGTTGACTATCTCCGCGTACTGGGCGAACTGCGAGGGAGACACAAAAGGGCGACGTATGTCCGAGGCTGAACACTCACCAACCTCCGCTCCTCAACTCCTGGCAAAAGGTACAGGATTGCCTGCCTGCCTCTGTCTGTCTGTCTGTCTATACCAGGGGTCCCCAAACTTGGCAACTTTAAGACCTGTGGACTTCAACTCCCAGAATTCTCCAGCCAGCACAGCTGGCTGGAGAATTCTGGGAGTTGAAATCCACAAGTCTTAAAGTTGCCAAGTTTGGAGACCTTTGATTTCTACCATCTACCTATCCTTTATGTATCTATCTCTTTGTATCATCTCTTTCCTTATCTATCCTGCCTGCCTGCCTGCTCCTCCCCCCCTTCTCTCTCCTCCCCTCTCTCTTTTTTCCTTCTCATTTTAGATTCCACCACCTCTTTCTTTTTCTGTGCTCCGCTCGCAAATAAACGGTGGAAAATGCCCCCGAAACACATCCACCCTTTTTAGTTGGACAGATTTAAAATTGGGCCCTCTTTGGCCACTAGAGGCCGCCCTGTGGCCTGCTGTGCCTGACCACAGCCTTGTGATTTCGGGTTTTCGGCAAAACTCACTTAACAACCGTCTCAATAGCACACCTTTGGGGCTCCATTGTGGTCGTACGTCAAGGACTACCTGTATTGCACGAGGAAGGGGGAGACGGGGGGGGAATCGGCCGTCACCTACCTTCACGTTGTCCAGGACTACCAGGGGTCCGTTCACCCCACACACAGTCCGGTACGCTGTGGAGAAAGGCAAGAGAATACAAAACAATAGGGTCAGAAGGGACCTTAGAGCTCTTCTAGTCCAACCCTCGGCTAGAGAAAACCGGAGGGAATTATGGGTTGGCAGAGACAAAATTGTGATGGAAAACAACAACCAGTTCTCAGCTGGAAAAAAAAACAAATCTGCATATTGAGTTATTTACGGGCTTCCTGTATTTAAGTAATTGAGCTTAAAATGGACACCTAGCATCAAAAGCGTCATCACAAAAGCACAACCAAGAACGTTGTTTTGGCACCAACTCAGGAAGCTCAAACTGCCCAAGGAGCTGCTGATCCAGTTCTGCAGAGGAATGACTGTGTCTGTCATCTGCACCTCTATAACTGTCTGGTTTGGTTCTGTAACCCAACAGGACAGACACAGACTTCAAAGAGTAATTAGAATTGCAGAAAAAACAATTGCTACCAACCTGCCTTTCATGGAGGACCTGTATCCTGCACGAGTCAAAAAGAGGGCTGTGAAAATATTTACAGACCCCTCATATCCTGGACATAAACTGTTTCAACTCCTACCCTCAAAACGACGCTATAGAGCCCTGCACACCAGAACAACTAGACACAAGGACAGTTTTTTCTCAAACACCATCACTCTGCTAAACAACTAATTCCCTCAACACTTTACAAAGTCTTCACTACTATTACTATTAATCTTCTCATCACTCCTTATCACCCATCCCCTCCCACTTGTGACTGTATGACTGTAACTTTGTCGCTTGTATCCTTACGATTTATATCGACTGTTTCCTAGTATGATTTGATTGCTTATTGTACCCTATGATTATTATTGTTGTACCTGATGATTCTTGACTCTTGATGAATGTCTCTTTTCTTTTATGTACACTGACAGCATTTGCACCAAGACAAATTCCTTGTGTGTCCAACCATACTTGGCCGATAAAGAATTCTGTTCTGTTTTGTTCTATTCTATTCTGTTCTATTCTATTTGGGGGATCTTCTTCTACGTCAGTGCTTAAAACAAGAAAATTGGGGAAAATATTGGGCTTTTTAAAAAAAGCCATCGATAGAAGGCGGCCAATTGTTTTCCTCCTGTCTTTTTTCCATCTTTCCTTCATTCTTCCTTTCTCTAATCTCTTTCGGCAAAGCTTTTCGCTAGCTTGGGAAAGCCACCAGGATGGAAAGAGGCCAGAATGCTACAAACTTGTTTTGTGAAAGGAACAACAAGCTTCACACTAGACTAGCCATCTGTGCAATTTGGAGACTGCAGTGAGGTCAACAGATTGTGTCATGTCTTCTATTTTATTGATTGATTGATTGATTGACTAACTGACTGATTGATTAGCACTTAGACCACGTCAAAGTGCAGAGTTGAGAAACAAATTATTACTAAAATCTGATAAAAGTAATTTAAAATGGAATTGGATAAAATACAATTTAAAATGAAGGTGAAATAAAATACGATTTAAAATGAAATGGGAATAGAATAGGATAGAATAGAACAGAATAGAATAGAATTCTTTATTGGCCAAGTGTGATTGGATACACAAGGAATTTATCTTGGTGAAAATGCTGTCAGTGTACATAAAAAGAAAAGATACATTCATCAAGAGTCAAAAATCATTAGGTCCCACACTTAATGATAGCCATAGGGTACAATAAGCAATCAAATCATACTAGGAAACAGTCAATATAAGTCATAACGAAACAAGTGACAAAGTTACAGTCATACAGTCACAAGTGGGAGGGGATGGATGACAAGGAGTGATGAGAAGATTAATAGTAATAGTAGTACAGACTTTGTAAATAGTTGGACAGTGTTGACGGAATTATTAGTTTAGCAGAATGATGGCATTTGGGAAAAAAACTCCCCCTGTGTCTAGTTGTTCTGGTGTGCACTGCTCTATAGTGTCGTTTTGAGGGTAGTAGTTGGAACAATTTATGCCCAGGATGTGAGGGGTCTGTAGATATTTTCACAGCCCTCCTGTTGATTCGTGCAGTATACAGTTTTAAATACAGTCTAAAGTGAAATTGGAATAAAATACAATAATTTGAGATAGAGATAAAAATGTGATACAAATTTTATTTCGGCAACAGCCCTGCAATCTACCCCAATCAGACCCACGTACGCTGATCTCAACCGAACCATTTTGCTCAAGTACTGTGCTGGGTTAAATGTTATTTTCAGATTCTGGCCGCACATAAGGTAAGTGGTTTTGCTATGGGAATCCCAATGGGTCATTCGTTAGGTCTATAGACGGAGGTACCTGCCTCTCACCTTCTTATACAGGCAACCATCAAATAGGATGTAAACCGGGTCTTCTACCTCTGTCACTCCACAAATGCACTGCAGCATATAGAATGGAATCTCCTACATCTGGCCATTGGGTCAAGCTGTTCGAATCTCGCTGGCATAAATATCTCCCTAGGAAGTTTTGGCAGTTGTAACTTCAAAGAGATGTCTATTTGAAAAGTACGTTTGTATTTTTTTTTAGAATTAGAGTAACAGAGTTGGAAGGGACCTTGGAGGTCTTCTAGTCCAACCCCCTGGCTAGGCAGGAAACCCTACACCACTTCAGACAAATGGTTATTCAACCTCTTCTTAAAAACTTCCAGTGTTGGAGCATTCACAACTTCTGGTGGCAAACTGTTCCACTGATCAATTGTTCTAACTGTCAGGAAATTTCTCCTTCGTTCTAAGTTGCTTCTCTCCTTGATTAGTTTCCAACCATTGTTTCTTGTCCTGCCTTCTGGTGTTTTGGAGAATAGCTTGACTCCCTCTTCTTTGGGGCAGCCCCTGAGATATTGGAAGACTGCTATCATGTTCCCCCTATAGTCCTTCTTTTCATTAGACTAGGCATACCCCAAATCCTGCAACCGTTCTTCATATGTTTTAGCCTCCAGTCCCCTAATCCTTTTGGTTCCTCTTCTCTGCACTCTTTCTAGAGTCACCACATCTTTTTTATATTGTAGCGATGACCAACACTGAATGCAGTATTCCAAGTGTGGCCTTACCAAGGCCTTATAAAGTGGTACTAACACTTTACGTGAACTGTTGATGCAGCCTAGAACTGTGTTGGCTTTTTTGGCAAGCTGCTGCACGGTGCTCAGCTCACGTCTTCTATTTACGTTCTTCTTGGGATCCAGTTTTGCTCACCATGTTATAAAAAAGATGTTGAGACTCTAGAAAAAGTACAGAGAAGAGCAACCAGGATGATGAGGGGACTGGAGACTAAAACATACGATGAATGGTTGCAGGAACTGGGCCTGGCTAGTCCAGGGAAGAGAAGGACCAGGGGAAACAGGAGAGCATCTTCGAATATTTGAGGGGCTGCCACAGAGAGGAGGAAGGGGTCAGGATATTTTTTAAAGTGCCTGAAGGCCAGACAAGGAACAATGGACGGAAACTGAACAAGGAGAGATTTAACCTGGAAATAAGGAGGAACTTTCTGACAGGGAGAACAATCAACTAATGGAAGAGAAGTGGCCTTTGGAAGCTGTGGGAGCTTCATCACTCGAGACTTTCAAGAAGAGACTGGACTGCTATTTGTCAGAAATGGTGTAGGGTCTCCTGCTTGGGCGGGGGGTTGGACTAGATGTCCTACAAGGTCCCTTCCAACTCTGATCATCTGTTATCTGTTATCTTCCACCAACATCTCAGAAGGTTTTGCTTCTTGTTCTTTGCAACCAGCTGTTGAGCTGGCTTCCCTTCTGCTAAAATAGACAATCTTCCATGGTTTCCACCGGGTTTAACCTTCCGGCTTTCTTCGGCTTAGCGAGTATCCCCATCCGAAGGTCGTAGGGCAAACGCTCCATAGGTAGCCTTCTGCGGCTTCCCCAAGAGGCCTTCCTTCACGGGCCACCTCCTCCTCTCCCCTCCCTCCAGCCTGGTTCCCATCAACTCCATGAGGCCTGACATCCACAGCCACCATTTCTGTAAAGGTTGTGACCTGCCCAGTAAGCTCCACCAAGCCTGGCCTCCTCGGCAGACACATCTGTGCTGTGGGGGCCTCTCTAGAGGGCAGAGGGCAGGAAGACCAGGCCTCCTCTGCTGTCCTAAATACTCAGCGTCTGGTTTGTGTTCCTGCAGCGCCTGGAAGAGCGATTTCTCTCGATGTCCCCGTTGCAAAAATAAAATAAAAAAATAAAATAAAGCAGCCATGTTCTAACACCAGGGCAATCCTCTTCGGGGAAGCCACCAGAGATCCACCAAGTTTCTTCTCCAGGTCTAACCCAACTGGTCACCTTCTCAGGCTTTCCTTCTCAGGCCACCGCTCGCTCGCTCCCTTGCTTCCTCCGTTTGGCCAAAGGGACTCAAGTATAATTAAGGCTCGGATTAGCATTCCTGCTCCCCCCCCCCCCCCCAAACGCCCCGGTGGGCACACAGCTGCGCTGGGAATTTTGGAGACATCATTCGCCTTGACAGCCAAGTGAGACTGGGTGAAAGGTTGCCTTCGCACCGTTGCAAAATGTCCTGGCTGGGGTTTTGCTGGACCCTCGGTGGAGAAGAAGCCCAGCCATGGTGGAAAGTAGGTAGAGGGCCTTGGACCATCCTAAAGAGCTCAAGGGGCCAAAGCCCAAAGCCCTGAGAGTAGATAGAGGGGTGCAAAGCCCTAGGAATCGGTGGCCGGCCAGATCCAAAGATGCAAGTTTAGAGATATCCTGTCACCTGGGAGATATTTCCTTTCCTTCCTTTCCTTCCTTTCCTTCCTTCCTGGTGATAGGTAGGTAGGTCCATAGATGTGGATGGACAGATAGATAGACAATAGTGATAATGATGGATGGATGGATGGATGGATAGATAGAAAGAGGAGATTCACTAAGATAGATAGGATAGATAGATAGATAGATAGATAGATAGATAGATAGATAGATAGAT
>NW_020769547.1:177603-199893 GCF_900518735.1 Pseudonaja textilis
TGTGGCTTGGTGGGCGTGGTGTGGCTTGGTGGGCATGGCGTGGCTTCATGGGCGTGGTGTGGCTTGGTGGGCGTGGTGTGGCTTGGGCGTGGTGTGGCTTGGTGGGCATGGTGTGGCTTGGGCGTGGCGTAGCTTGGTGGGTGTGGCATGGTGGACATGGTGTGGCTTCATGGGTGTGCCGTGGCTTGGTGGGCGTGGCATGGCTTCATGGGCGTGGTGTGGCTTGGTGGGCATGGTGTGGCTTGGGCGTGGCGTAGCTTGGTGGGCGTGGCATGGTGGACATGGTGTCCACCATGTCTCCTTCCCTCTCTACCCCTCCTTCTCTTTCTTTCTCTCCCTTACTCTCCTTCCCCCTCTCCCTCTGTTTCCCTTTCTCTCTCTGTCCCTCTCCCTTTCTCTCTGTCCTTCTCTCGGTCTCTCTCTCCTCTCTCTCTCCCTCTTTCTCTCTCTCCCACTCTGTCCCTCTCTCTTCCTTCCCCCCCTCTCCAGCCCTTCTTCCCTTTCTTTCTCCCTCCCTCGCCTTCCTTCCCTCTCCCTGCCTCCTGTCCTCCCCCTCCCTCTCTCTGTCCCCCTCCCTCCCTCCCCTTCCTTTCTCTCTGTCCTTCTCTTTCTCTCCCTCCCTCCTCTCTCTCTCCCTGTCTTTCTCTCTCCCCCACTCTGTCCCTCTCTCTTCCTCCCTTCCCTCCCTCTCCAGCCCTTCTTCCCTTTCTCTTTCTCCCTCCCTCTCCTTCTTTCCCTCTCCCTGCCTCCTGTCCTCCCCCCCTCTCCCTCTCTCTCTCCCTCTCCCTTCCCCCCCTCTCTTTCCCCTTCTCCCTCCCTCTCTCTCTTACCTGGGTTTCTGAAAGGTTGAGCTGCCTGGCTAATTCCGTCCTTTCTCTGCCCACGACATACTGGCACCGCTGGAATTCCAGCTCCAGACGATACAGTTGTTCTGCGGTGAAGGAGGTCCGAGTCCTCTTGGGCCGGTCCAGATCCAGGCCTTTGGGAAGGACAATCTCCCGGATAGTCCCTTTCGTATCTGGAGGAACCAATAAGGAGACAGGGGTCAGAACTCCCCACTTCGCAGCTTCCATGGACGTGGGACGAAGCCAAGAGAGAAAGGTTGCGGGGCAGCAGATCCCGAAAATTAGCCTAAAACCAAAACCGGATGGTTTTCTTTGAGGGTCACAGGCAATCCTCGAGCCCAAAATTTATGTCGTTAACTGACATTAAGTGAGCGTTTTGCCCCCTTTTACGGCCTTCCTTGCCGTTGTTGTTAAGTGAATCACGGCGGTGGTAACCTCGTTGTTAAGTGAATCTGGCTTCCCCATTGACTTTGCTTGTCAGCAGGTCACCAAAAGGGATCGCGGCCGTCATAAATGTGAATTCAGTTCCCAAGCGGCCGAATTTTGATCACGTGACCGTGAGGGAATTCTGCAACAGTCATTAAGTGTGAAAACTGGTCACAAGTCCCTGTTTTTTTTTTCTTTTTTGGAAATTTTTGTGTAATTTTTAACAACAAACATAAACAAACACAAAAACACAAAACATCAAATAAAATCATCTTTCCATTGTACAGTGTCATGCCCCTGGTGGAGACTGACTGAAGGAGAGGAGGAACAGCGGACAGGGAGTGGAAATGTGGCTCCGGAGGTTGTGGAGGAGGCTGGGGAAGGGCAGACGCCGGCTGGACAGTCAGAGGAGGACCCAGGCCCATCTCCTCTCCATCCTAGGGCATGGAGGGAGGAGAGGATAAGGGAGAGACATGGTCTACTCGGGAGGAGAGAGCTTTGATCTTCTTCATGGGCTGCAGCTGTGACAATTGAATAAGAGGACAGACATGCGTATGGGCGAGCGCTGGAAATAAAGCATGGAAGTATCTCTAGTTTATGGTTCCTCTCTGAGTTTGGCGTCCTTTCCAGTGTGTGTCCTGTTATCTGTGGACGTCCTCCAGCCCTTATCTTGCCTGGCTTGTGTTGTTTTTTTCCCTCCTTCTTGTAACTGTTTGTGTGGGAGTTTTTTTGTCTTCCGTCAAGGATATTTAGAATAAAGTGAAGGAATAAAAGGGGCTTCACCTGTTTCCTGTTACTGTGTTTGTTTTGTATCCCACCCTGGGTCATCACGGTACAGTGTGTCGTTTGGTACATATCTTTTGTGCAGAATATTCCCTCTTAATTTTATGTTTCATTTCATAATGTATAAAGCTACTGTCCACTTGATACCATATTATTATCAAATCATTATTAGACTGTGATTACAAATTCACATCATCCTTTTCGAGCAAGTCGCAACTTTTACAAAACCTGGTTCATATTGTCATTCAGCAAGTCCCTTTTTTTTCCCTTTTTTTGGGGTGGGGGTAGAAAAAAGAAAAGAAAAACAAGTCCCTTTCCCCCCCCCCCGGTGCCATTGTAACTTTGAACAGTCACTAATGAACCATTGTAAGTTGAGGAGTACCTGTATCAGAAAGGAGCTTGAAAAAAATATATGGAGCTTTGAGATTTTATATATACTGAGCACAGCGAGAATTCTTTACAGACTAAAATGGAAAGATATGTCCATTCCCACAATGGGGAGAACGATGGAAAAAGGGATGGAATTGGCCAAGATGGAAAAATTAATTATTAGACTTTAGGAGAAACCCTCCCATAAGACCACCTCTTACAATACTAGACAACACAGTATCAACAATAGAGACCTTCAAATTTCTAGGTTCTATCATATCACAAGACCTAAAATGGACACCTAACATCCAAAACGTCATCAAAAAAGCACAACAAAGAATGTTCTTCCTGCGCCAACTCAGGAAGCTCAAACTGCCCAAGGAGCTGCTGATCCAGTTCTGCAGAGGAATGATGGAGTCTGTCATCTGCACCTCTAGAACTGTCTGGTTTGGTTCTGCAACCCAACAAGACAGACGCAGACTTCAAAGAGTAATTAAAATTGCAGAAAAAACAATCATTATCAACCTTCCTTCCATCGAGGACCAGTATACTGCACGAGTCCAAAAGAGGGCTGTGAAAATATCTACAGACCCCTCACATCCTGGACATAAACTGTTTCAACTCCTTCTCTCAAAATGACACTATAGAGCACTGCACACCAGAACAACTAGACACAAGGACAGGTTTTCCCCCGAATGCCATCACTCTGCTAAACAAATAATTCCCTCAACACTGTCCAACTATTACAAAGACTGCACTACTATTGCTGTTAATCTTCTCATCACTCCTTATCACCCAAACCCTCCCATTTGTGACTGTATGACTATAACTTTGTCGCCTTACTATCTATATTGGCTGTTTCCTAGTATGATTTGATTGCTTATTGTACCTATGACTATTATTAAGTGTTACACCTTATAAGTCTTGACTCTTGATGTACATATATTTTCTTTTATATGTACTAAGAGTATTTACACCAAGACAAATTCCTTGTGTGTCCAATCACACCTGGCCAATAAAGAATTCTATTCTATTCTATTCTATTCTATTCTATTCTATTCTATTCTATTCTATTCTATTCTATTCCATTCCATTCCATTCCATTCTTATTCTTATTCTTATTCTTATTCTTATATTAAATTGACTTTCTTAGTATGATTTGATTGCTTATTGTATCCTATGGCTATTATTAAGTGTTGTACCCGATGATTCTTGACAAATGTGTCTTTTCTTTTATGTACACCGAGAGAGTTTGCACGAAGACAAATTCCTTGTGTGCCCAATCACACTTGGCCAACAAAGAATTCTATTATTTTAATCAGCGAATTAAAATAATCTAGTTTTTTTTTTCTGCTTAGATACCGCTGCTAGACTTTGTGCTTGAGACAGGAAAAGAAAAAAAGAAATCTTGACTTTGGGGTTTGCTGATTAAATTCGTGGGTTAAAGTGGCTCGTATTTACTGAATAGTGGGGGTGGGGGAGGGGAATTTTCACCCCCACCCCCCACCTTCACCCAAAGGGACACCTGCTGGCAGGGAGAGGGCACTGTATACTCCGTGGCAAAAGCAATTCTTGGAGAACGCCATTTAGCGAACTGACAAAAATGTGGGTGTTTTAGATCCCCCTGGATTGTGGGTCTGGGAAAAGCCATCAGAGGGACACCCAGCCCTGTGTGGCAGAAACCCTTTGGCACACAGACCAACTGGCTTGGCCTCTGAATCGTTCCAGGGTCTCACATCGCCTATCCCTAAAGGAGAATATTGGTAGCTCAGGGTTGAAATGTGGGGTCCTTGAGGCGCTCTGAACTTGGGGGTTTCCTTGCAGGCATTTCATGATCCAACTCGGAAACATCATCAGGACTAGAAAGAAGTGGATTTGGAGGAGGAGGAGGAGGAGGAGGAGGAGGAGAAGAAGAAGAAGAAGAAGAAGAAGAAGAAGAAGAAGAAGAAGAAGAAGAAGAAGAAGAAGAAGAAGAAGAAGAAGAAGAAGAAGAAGAAGAAGAAGAAGAAGAAGAAGAAGAAGAAGAAGAAGAGGAAGAGTAGTCGTCATTGGAATTCTCTGAGCTTGATGTTTTTCTTGCAGACATTTCATGACCCAACTAGGTAACACCATCAGTGCTAGTATTTATATCTCTTTCTCCTTCCCTCCCTATCTCCCTCACTCATCTGTTTAACAAATAAATCTATATTCTCTCTTTATCTATCTAAAACTATATCATCACCATTATTACTATTTGTCTGTTTATATCTCTATCTATCTATCTATCTATCTATCTATCTATCTATCTATCTATCTATCTATCTATCTATCTATCCTGTCTGTCTGTCTGTCTGTCTGTCTGTCTGTCTGTCTGTCTGTCATCTATCTATCTGTCTATCTCCATTCTCTTCTTGGGGGTCAGGCTTTGCTCTCTGGCTGTTACATAAAGGCTCTTAGTGGGAGCTGCCCCTCCTCTTAGGCAGCAAGGGATAGGCCAGGATGGGGTAGGGAGGAGAAGGATGGAAGGATGGAAATATTTTTTTCTCTTTTTGACCCTGAGCCTCTCGTGGAAAGGCCAAATGTCACTCCTTCCAACTCTGGGGGTTGAATAAGCAATTTCATGGAAGCACATCAAATGTTCCCACCCCTTTTTCCATGGGTGGGTAGATATGAAGGGTTAGGGTTATATTGGAGGTTGATGACCAGTTAGAAACCAGAAGACCCTGAGTTGAATAGAATAGAACGGAACGGAATGGAACAGAACAGAATAGAATTTCAAGTGTGATTGGACACACAAGGAATTTGTCTTTGGTGCAAATGCTCTCAGTTTACATAAGAAAAAAAAATACATCAAAAATCATAAGATACAACACTTACTGATAGGTATAGATTAATGTAAACAATCAAATCATACATAGGTTAACTAATAAACAATCAAATCATACTAAGAAACAAATAAAAAGTATAAATTGTAAAGACACAAGCAACATGGTTATAGTCGTAAGTGGGAAGAGATAGATCATAGGAAGGAAGAGAATAATAGTAATACAGTCTTACTAAGCAGTTTGACAATGTTGTGGTAGATAGAATAATAGTATATATAGAGAGAATAATATATATATTATTCTATCTATAATATATTAAGTATTGCTATTACTATTAATCCTTCCATCTTTCCTTTCACCCATCTCCCATTTATGACTGTATGACCGTAACTTTGTTGCTTGTATCCTAACGATTTATATGGACTGTTTCCTAGTATGATTTGATTGCTTATTGTACCTATGACTATTATTAAGTGTTGTACCTTATGATTCTTGACGAATGCGTCTTTCTTTTGTGCACACTGAGAGCATTTACATCAAGACAAATTTCTTGTGTGTCCAATCACACTTGGCCAATAAAGAATTCTATTCTATTCATATATATGTGTGTGTGTGTGTGTATACGTGTATATGTATATACACACATAGACACACACACACACACTAGAATAGTATACATAGAATAATAATAGAATAGAATAGAGTAGACGGTCTATTATATTCTATTATTCTTGCCTTAAGGCACAAAGAAGCCAGACCAGCCACTTTCTCTCAGCCCCAGGAAGCAAACAATGACAAACCACTTCTGAAAAACCTTGCCAGGAAAACTGCAAGCTATTATCCCCAGGAGTCAAAACTGACTCAAAGGCGCATTCACGCATGCACACACAGACATACAGGGAGAGGTCCGATTTCTTTCTTTCCCACAACAACATCCAGATATCTTAAGATTGCAGCTGCCATTATTTCCAATCATCCACTGTGCACTAACTCACTTGAAACCTCCTTAGATGCACAAACCCCCATGATTAGCTTTTTGGCAATGGTAGGGATGAAGGGTGATGAAAAGAGAAGTCAACAGATGCCCAGCTTCTGCGCAAATTGCCGTGCATAAAAACAGAATCAAACCTGTGAATACACTTCAATTTACCTGGATGCTTAATTAACCTGGTTTTAATCGTCCAGCCGAGCCCTTCTCCTTCGGCTCTGATTGAAAGGTCTACGTCAAAAGGGGAGACTGATCAGTACAAGACAAAAACATATACATGGCGCATGAGACAGGTGGTGTTGCCGCAAAGCTTTGAAAAAAACAAAATAGCACACACACAGACACACACAAATAACAGTTAGGGACACCAAACTTGGCGGTTTTCTTGAAAACGTTTCATGACCAAACTAGGTAAGATTATCAGTGCTAGAAGGGAGTGAGGTTTGCGGAGAGGAGGAGGAGGAGGAGGAGGAGGAGGGAGGAGGAGGAGGAGGAAGACTGTGAGGTCCTTGGTGGCTTTCTTACAGATATTTCAACATCAAACTAGGTAACCTCATCCAAACTGTCATGATAAATAAATATGAGCTGCAGGAAAGGCCAGCCAGAGGCTGTGAAAGGAACGTAGCTTTACTTTGTCATGGCAGGATCTGGCCACACCGTGACGCAGAGATAAGAAGTGTTGCTTCCTGTGGACAGAAGTCCCTTTCCATCCAAAGTCCGCGTCCTCCTCCTCCTCCTCCTCCTCCTCCTCCTCCTCAGCAGTTTCTGTGCAAAATCAGCAGTTCCGAAACGAAGAAGAATATGTATAGCGTAACAGAGCTGGAAGCTGCCTTCCGATGCACACAGTCTGGTCCCACTGAATTCAGCTGGGCTTCTCCCCCTTCCCAAGCAGTTCAGAGGGCGAAGTTGGGGTCGTGTTTACACAGGGAAAGCCACCCTCTAATCCCTGCTTAATTATGGAAGCTTCTTGGGTTGTTCTCTCTGCCCAACATACCCCACATGGTAGTAGTAGCGGTGAGGAAAAAAATAAGAAGAGTGATGACACGGGTTTCAATCAATCAATCAATCAATCAGAATAGAGCTGGAAGGTACCTCAAAGGTCTTCTAGTCCAACCCCCCTGTTCAAGCAGGAAATCCTATTCCATTCTAGACAAATGGTCTACTATTTTATTTTCTGAACGAAAATCAAATATAAAACATAATTCTTCTTTCCCAGCCAGGGGCAGAGATTGTATTTTGCATCCACTGAAATCTCAATTCCTTTCACTGGCTACAAAGATTTTTTTTTTTAAAAAAAAATATACTTTTTCTAGTTTGGGCTCTTTTAAAAAAATTACAAAACAAACGCCAACCAGCAATAATTAATAAAGGGGTCCCTGGACCACGAACCAATTTGGCCATTGAGCCCTATGATATAGATTGAATAAACAAATCAAACAGCCAAAAGAACCCCTTGTAGCTTTCCAGCGGAAAATTGCAAGCAGTGATGGACTCTGTTTTTTTTGCCGGCGGGAAATGTATTTGCTTATTTTTTACAAAGATCCCAGCGTTATGATTCCCAATTGTTCCTCGATTGTTGTTATGGTTCAGCAAGAATGAAATATTGTCCTTGGTCTTTCCTGGATGAAAATCATAACCTCCCATGTCTGGTTGTGCAAAAGCTTATGCCTACCAAGCTACATTTTAAATGAAATAATAAAGAAAGAATGGAAGCCAGCAAGGTTAAGCTGCCTTGAGGCAAGCAGACAAATAAAAATGATACTTGCAAACATTTTGGGTCCTTTTATAATTTTGACTCCAATCTGAATAAACAGTAAGAAGCTGATTTGGAAACAATAAGATGCATATTTATGAAAACAATAATATAATAAGCTTTTGAAATATTGGATGCCTATAGAAAGATGAAAATTAGCACCAGGATAGGATGTTCTTCCATGTTTCCAGGCTGCCTTTTACTTTAATTTATTTAGATTTTTCATTTATTCTGCCTTTATTGCTTTATAAGTAACTCAAAGCAATGAATGTTTAACCACTTAAGACTGTAATGAATTCTGCCTTGGAAGGACATGCAACGCCTCAGTCTTGTATGAGTTTATCGCCGAAAAAGGTCAAAATTTAACAATTAAACAAACCCCACAGATTTCATCTTTAAACAACAAAGATTAGCCTTTTACTGCCAGATTGGCTGAAGGAGTGAAGAAGGTTTTGCAAATTTCTATTCATGAGGATCATTCTGGATTTTTGCCACAAAGGTAGTTCAAGGATGTCTGGATGTTATGGAATATTTACAATTATAACAACATTTACATGAAAAACAAGCAACATTAATATTTTTGGGTGTGGAGAAATCTTTTGACAATTTAAATTTATATTTAAAGTTTTGGAAAATATGGACTTCTCTAGATATGGAGAATTTTTACTCAAAGCAATTAAGGCGGTATAACAGATTGAATAAATAAATAAAAACAATGCAATAAGTTGGTTTGTACATCTCAGCTGGCTGATATTATTGTTAATGGAGAATTCACCAAGCCATGTGAGATTCAAAAGGCTACAACACAAAGATGTCTTTTTACTTTTTATTTTAGTTTGGAAGTTTTGACCAGAGATGTTAGACAGGATGAGGAAAAATTGGGTTTGAAGATTAAAAACGAAACATAGAAATCAAGTCTTCTCTGACTATTTAGTTTTGATTTTACAAGACCCACAAAATGGAATGGGATAATATTTGATCAAGAAGCTGAATACTGCTTTGGCTGGTTTTAAGATAAATAAACAAAAAAAAAACCAACCCCAAAATATTGTTTAAGAATAGGACTCTACAGAACCAGTAAATACGGATGAGTAAGTCAGATTTTAAAATGGAAGAGGAAAAAAAGAGGAAAACCATGGAGTTATACCGACTAGTACAAATTCTAAGTTATTAAAAAAATTAAAAATATGAAAAAGAACAATTATGGGACTGGAAATATTTTTTAAAAGGTGTTACCGTATTAAAATGTAATTATGACTTTCTTTGTCAGGTAGAATTTTTGTAATCAAGATGAATATTTTACCCAACATCTCATTTTTATTCCAGACATTACCAATATCCGATTATGGGTGTTTTCCTTAAACAATGACAGACAGATATTTCTTAGTTAAATGGCAAAGGGGGAAAAAAATGAGAATTAAATATAAATTGTTGCAGGATGCTAAAGAGAGGGGAGGATTGGATCTATCAAATTTAAAATTATATTTTGAGGCTTGTTGTTTTGTTTGGATGGAAGGATGGGTGATCTTGAAGAATAAGAGGTTTTTAATTTGCATTGCCCTAATTTGAGATTTGAGTGGCATGCTTATTTGTGACATGATTATTTCATTATTTTATTTTGTATTTTATTATAATATTTATAGAGAACATGCAACCCCTGATATACAACAATAATAAAACACATTATACATACAAACGCAAAGATATTTAATTATAGCATCAGCAGTGTGTGTGTGTGCATGTGTGTATATATATATTTCTGATGCCCTATTTAAACAAAATTGTGTATGTTACTATAAGGTACTTATACTTACATAGTGCAATATACAATAAAGTATTAAATTAAGGTGGAATTATGATAAAGCCAAAGAGAATACAAATTTTAAGAATTGTTTTGTTAAGCGTGCCATGCCAAGAGTTAGGATTAAATACAGAACAAGGCTTTCTCCTAAAATAGCTTTTGGATTGCCACCCTAAGAAGCATTATTTTACAAAAGCAATGATAATAAAACCAATCTGGTAGACCTTTGGTGAAATACACTGTTTTATGGATTTAACTGTATTTATTAAATTGGTTTGCCACTCATCTCACTGTTTTACGAAAGATGAACTTAATTTGAAGTTGAAAGGAGGATGGATCTGTCACAGATTCACATGTTGACAATTAAAATAAAGATTTAACTGAGATAGGCGAAGCTGTGGTTTTTGTATACAGAAAGTAGGTTCGAAATTGAACTGCAGGGATAACTGTGCTTTTTTTTTGCTAAGGTTTGGAATGGTTGTTGAAACGGAACTTGGAAAATGAATATGTTAAAGATTGTATGGGAAAATTAAGAATTTTGGTTGCAAAATAAAGACTGGTCAGTGGGAAACCATGCAAATGAATGGATTGAGATTTATATTGAATTATCATTCGGAAGAAATTTTTTTATAAAATGATGGCACTGAACACCCGAGAAATTGTCAAAAGCGTGTAAAGGACTTTCAAATGTAGGTTGGAAATGCAACCGCAAAGAGGATGCATTTTATCATCTCCAGGGGAATTGCATTAAAGCAAAGAAACACTTGGGATCAGATTTGTACTTTAATTCTGAAGATTCTGAAAATAAATATAAACACTGAAACTAAACGTTTTCCTTTTTGGTTTGATGGATAAAGAACCAGCAAGAAAATATGGTCCTTTGTTCTTCTGGCAGTGAGAATCTTACATGCACAAAAGTGGAAAGGTGCATGAATGGGTGATAAAAGTGATGGAATTAAGAGTTTGGTGGGGGTTGAATAATTTTAATTTTTAATTGTTTTTCTATCTATCTCTTTTATTATGTAAGCAGAGTTACCCAATCAGGAAAATGGGATTCATATAAATATAACAAACCAATAAATAAGGGTGAAACTGACTGTTTTAATTAAAGAATAAAATGTATTCAATAATATTTTGCTAGGAAACAATTTCTGGACTTTTTGCTTGAAATTGGGAAAAAATGAAACTTTGATTTTAGATTTTTTTTTTGGTGATTAGAATGGTGTTCTTATTACAAGAAATGGATCAAAATATTGTGAAATGCAAAGCAAATAGTTGAGGTTGTATTATTTTTGAGATCTACTGCACAGGAAAAAAAACAGAAGTCACTGTATATTTTTTCTCTCGTTCTCTCCCTCCCTCTCTCTCTCTTAGTTTCTAATGTTTGTTTTTCCCATATTTGTATTTTATAACAAAGCTTAAAAACAATATGTATGTATGTATGCATGTATGTATGTATGTATGTATGTATGGCATTCGGCTTTGCTCCAGTATTTTCCCATGTCATAGTAGTTGTGCTTTTAAAGTTGTAGCAACGTTTCAGCAGAATCTCATCTGCCATCATCAGGCTTCTGTATTCTGTATTCTGCCATCATCAGGCTTCTATATCTCTCAGTACAGAAGCCTGATGATGGCAGATGAGATTCTGCTGAAACGTCGCTACAACTTTAAAAGCACAACTACTATGACGTGGGAAAATACCCGAACAAAGCTGAATGCCATACATGTAAGTACCCGCGAAAACTTAAGAATATATATATATATATACACTCTGTTTCTCCAACAATACAGCCTCCCCCAATAGGAAGTCTCAGCATGTTTTATAGGCATGAAATGAAATTAAGCCCCTCCCCCCAAATTAAGGCCTATATCAAAACATGTGAAATGGGGGGGAATGCTGGGGGGGCTTGCTGTTAGGAAGTACTTTTGTTGCACACCCGGATATGGTGCTGCCTGCATTGACCCCGATATGAAGTGCCCCACCAATGCCGAGGTCAATATCCAAGCTGACGCTGCCCCCCCACCCGAAGATGCAAGGTGTGGGGGGAATTAAGTCACTCCCGAAAAGACGGCCTAGCCATTTTTTCGGGGCTCAAAAGAAAAAAGACCCGGCCTTATTATATGAGAAACACGGTATATATATATATATATTCTTAAGTTTTCGCAGGTACTTACATGTATGGCATTCGGCTTTGTTCCGGTATTTTCTCACATCATTGTAGTTGTGCTTTTAAATCTGAATTTAAATCTGAAACCACTGTAAAAGTCTGACTCACAGATGAACACTATACAGAAGCCTGATGATGGCAGATGAGATTCTGCCAAAACGTTGCTACAACTTTAAAAGCACAACTACAATGACGTGGGAAAATACCCGAACAAAGCCGAATGCCATACATACACATACACACACACACACACACACACACACACACACGCACACATAGTGGGGAGGGGTTTTCTCTTCTTCGGTGGTCAGACCGTCAAATGAATCTCCAGAGAATCACCTGCAATGGCTTATAGGCTTTGTAGAAATAAAACAATATTCCTCAAGCCTTTTTTTTTGTTCCCATTACCCAAAAGAGCTTTTTATCCAATGTAGGCAAAACACTTTAACTGAAGTATCCCTGTTGTGATTGTGTAATGAGTTTGTGTGACATTACCCAAAGAAAGACCACTTTTACCCAATTTGGGGGTCATTTAGGAAGCTCTGGGATAAAAGCTATAAGATTTCCAAGCAGAGAAATGGGGAGAAAATGTAATTTTCTTTCCCTGAGGATTGGCAGGCAATGAAGCTGGAGGGAGAGGCAACTCACAGACAGGATTTGGATCTACTGGAGAGAGAGCCAGATGAGACCGAGCTCTAGTTAGAGACAGAAAGAGAGAGAAAGAATGATCATCTATCCATATAAAAGCGAAATACCCCTCATGCATCATCACAAAATCTCCAGAATCGTAAAGCCTACAAACTTCAAATTTGGCACCTATGTTCCTCTTGGCTTCTAGGTGCTCACTCAGAAAGGATTTTTCGAAACGACCATCAGAGCATTAGTATTTCATATATTATTATTAACATGCACCCTCCCCACCTGAAAAGAAATCTGTTCCAAATGCAAAACACAAGCAGAGGAGTTTCAGTTTTAGTTTGACACCACCAAGCTGCTTTAGGACAGAACAGTTGAGCTAAGCCACACCCAGGCTCCTTGCTGTCTCCTCCTTGCTTATATAGCAAATACTGTTCTAGTTTCCAAACAGCCCTCAACTCTCTCACACACTGACAGGATGCTAGCCAGATGAATACCGATGGATGCTGGTAGGCAGAGACAGAATTCCTCCCCCCCCCCTTATTTTCCTCCCCCCAAATTAAGCCCAACCACATAGTTTCATAGCAAAGCACGGAGATCGAGCTAGTAAAATAATAAACTCTTGTATTGCCTTGAACTGCAAGGAGATCCAATCAGTCGATCTTAAAGGAAGTCAACCCGACTGTCCATCGGAAGGAGAAATCCTGAAGCTGAAATGCTTTGGCCATCGAAGAAGAAGAGGAGACCCCAAAGTGGAGAAAGATGGAAGGCCGAAGGGAGAAGCAAACGGCAGAGGAGAGGAGGGCTAAATTAGATAGGGTTAGGATTAGGGCAAATGTGAATTTGGGAAAACTCCAGAAGACGGTGGAGGATGAGGAGGGGGCAAAGGGGGCTTCACATAGTGTGATACTTGGGGGTCATGGAGAGTCGGACAGGATTTAGTGACTGAACAACAATGATAGAAAAATAGATAGGAAGATCCGTTAGCATTCCTGATTTATGTCGGTTAAGTGAGGAAGGAAGGAAGGAAGGAAGGAAGGAAGGAAGGAAGGAAGGAAGGAAGGAAGGAAGGAAGGAAGGAAGGAAGAGAAAGAAGGAAAGAAGAGGGAAGGAGGAAAGAAAGAAGGAACAAAGAAAAAAGAAAGGAAGGAGAGACAAAAAGGGAGGGAGGGAGGGAGGAAAGAAGGAAGGAAGGAGAAGGAGATAGAATTGAACATAATAAAATAGAGTCAGAAATAGAAATAGAATAGAGTAGCATAGGAAATAGAAATAGAAAAGGATAGAAAAGAATAGAATAGGAAATAGAAATATGGCATGGCATGGCATGGCATGGCATGGGATAGAATAGAATAGAATAGAATAGAATAGAATAGAATAGAATAGAATAGAATAGAAAATATGGAATGGAATGGAATAATGTAGAATAGAATAGAAATATGGAACAGAATAGGAATGCAGAACAGGAGCTGGAAGGGACCTTGGAGGTCATCTAGTCCAGCCCCCTGCTCAGGCAGGAGAACCTATACCATTTCAGATAAGTAACTGTCTGTCTAGTTTGTCCTTCCTTTTCCAGAAGAGTTGCATGTTTCTGAATGTAGGTGACCACGTGGCACTTTGGGGGATTTCTAGCCAGATGAACAGAAAGCTTCTCCTAGAACAGTTAACACAGAATTTGAAGAAGAGTCTACAGTGACTTTATTTTGGGGAAAAATTATGTTTAGAATACAGTAATTTCAGGCAGTCCTCGAATTCTAACAGTTTGTTTAGTGACCAACGTTACAGCAGCATTCAAAAAAGGGATTTTTGACCATTTTTCACACTTACGACCTCTGCAATATTTCCCCCCATGGTCACATGATCCAAATTTAGATGCCTGTCAACTGACTCATATTTACGACAGTAGGCAGCGCCCTCGGTCATCAGTCAAGGACTCCCTGGAAAAGAGGAACAGATGAAAAAAAAACTGCACCGATTCAAAAACTAGAATCCAAGCAAAGAGGCGACGGGACAGGGATGAGAGTGTAAAGTGTGAAAAACCGGGTGTAAGTCGCTTTTTTCCCGACGTTGTGGTAACTTTGAACAGTCACGAAATGAATGGGGGGTGGGGGTGGGGAAACTGGAGAACAACTTGCACCCCCAAATCTCACCCACAGCATCAAGGTTTTAAGGACAGACTGTACTACACTCCTCCGCTCGCAACGGAATACCCTATATCACCAGACTTGAAATTTTGGGCTTGGACCATCTTGAACTATGCTGCCTATGGTTGGACTTAAGCATAGTACACAAAATTATCTGCTACAATGTCCTACCAGTCAATGACTAGTTCAGCTTCAACCACAACCATACAAGAGCAACGCAACAGATACAAACTCAATGTTTAACCGCTCCAAATTTGATTGCAGAAAGTACGACTTCAGCCACAGAGCGGTCAATGCCTGGAATGCACTACCTGACTCTGTAGTTACATCCTCAAACACCCCCACTCCTTTAACCTCAAACTACCCACTATTGACCTCACCCCATTCCTAAGAGGTCTGTAAGGGGTGTGTGCATAAGTGCACCATTGTGCCTCTCGTCCCTGTCCTCTTGTCCCCATTTAATTGCACCTATTTTCTGTATTCTTACTCATGTTTATACTTATACCTATTATTTTGTAAGTGATGGACAAATCAAATAAATAAATAAACTTAGCTACTTTTAAGACTTGTAGACTTCAACTCCACCAAATTTTCCAGCCAGAGTAGCTCCTCCCAGATGAGTGTAGCTGGCTGGAGAATTCTGGGAGTTGAAGTCCACAAGTCTTCAAGGGGCCAAGTTTGGAGACTTCTGCTGTACACACACAAACCTTGAATGTGGGAATGCGACGATGTGTAAACCGGGTTTGTCTGACATGATTGTGCCCCATCTAACTGCCAGCCCCCCCCCCCCCGGGGCCGGCCCCCTTTCGGCCCCCCCCCAACAATATGCCTGCCGCCCCCCCTGGGGAGGGGGGCGGGGTTCTGCCCCCCCCCCCCACTTGTGGACTTCAACTCCCAGGATTCCTGAGCTGGCAGAGGTCGTAAAGTTGGCATAGATGCCCACCCTTGCTCCGTACGGTCCCATTTGCCCCCTTTTATAGCCCCCTTCAGCAGCTGGTCTTGCCAAGGAGGGCAGGAAGAGGGCAGTGTGACCTATTGGTGGCATCTCCCTCCTCTTACCAGTCTCTGAATATTTCTATTGGCAGAAGATCGTGGTAATCTCCTTCTGAAGCACAGTGAAAAGCCAACTAGACCAGGGCTCTCCAACCTTGGCAACTTTAAGACTTGTGGACTTCAACTCCCAGAATTCCTCAGCCAGCTGGCTGAGGAATTCTGGGTGTTGAAGTCCACAAGTCTTAAAGTTGCCAAGGTTGGAGAGCCCTGAACTAGATTGTGTCTACAGTGGTTTCCGGCTCTGTTCAAAGCCCGTAGCTGACCTTGCCTGGGCTTCAAAACCTAGGGAGGTCAGAGCTGGTAAATGCTGGGAAAGGAGGCCACCAGGAGATGAAACTGAAATTCTCCCCATCAACTTCCTTGGAATCACTCTGGCTTCAGGATTTTTCTTTAGCCCTCCTTCTTTTCAGAGCAGCAAACCCCAATGTCAGGCAGGGACTTGCAGTAAATCCAGATTTCGGTGTGTTGGAGGTCTGTAGAGATGTGTGTGCGTGTGTTTTCTTTGAAGACGTTTTGTTTTGTCATCCCAGAAGCTTCTTCAGCTCTGACTGGATGGAGGGGAACGGCAGGATTCATATTCCCCCGCAGACAGCTGGTCATTTGCATCCTTTTTAGAGGGTCCTCGAGGCCACCTGGAGGTTTATCTGTGTCCTCAGGGCCACCTGAGTGGAGGTTGTGTGTGTGTGTGTGTGTGTGTGGAGGTTGTGTGTGTGTGTGTGGAGGTTGTGTGTGTGTCTGCTCTCCTCTCCAGAACCTTCACCCTTTCTCACGAAAATAAAAAAAACTCCAACTTGGTTTCCTCTTCACAACCTTCCTTCTATCAATCAATCAGAATAGAGCTGGAAGGCACCTTGGAGGTCATCCAATCCAACCCCCCCCCCCCCCCCCCCGCTCAAGCAGGAGACCTTCTACCATTTCAGACAAGTGACTGTCCAATCTCTTCTTAAAAACCTGAAGTGATGGAGAACCCACAACTTTTGAAGGCAAACTGTTCCATCTGTTAATTGTCCTCACTGTTAGAAAGTTTTTCCTTAATTCCAGGTTGCTCCTCTCCCGGATTAGTTTCTGTCCATTGTTTTCCTTGTCCTGCCTTCTGGTGCTTTGGAAAATAGCTTGACTCGCTCTAATTTTGGGGCAGCCCTTCAAATACTGGAAGACAGACAGTCATCCTGTCCCCGCAAGTCCTTCTTTTCATTGAACTAGACATACCCAGATCCTGCAAATGTTCTTCGTATTTTTTAGTCTCCGGGCCTTTAACACATGCAGAACTGGATTTGGCCAGTCTAGAGAAAAGTAGGACTAGCGGGGACATGATAGCTGCTCTGACCCATGCCCTTTTCCAACAAATTAAACATAATCCGAAGGGAAGGGAAACCTTTTAACGCTTCTGCAAAATAATTCGCTGTGATAAGCACAAGCCTTGCCAAAACGGTGTGAGATTTTGCCAAAAGATAACAGACAAGAAATAATTTGCAAAATAAGAATCTTCAAATACAAACTCAGGATACTGGAATGTCCACGAGGCTGGAGTTTCAAAATGTCTTTGCCTTCTGCAAAGGAGGTTAGTTTCACAGCTGGCTTTTATCTTCTTGAAGGAGAGGCCCTTATCTTGCAGCCTTACTCCCGAGTTGCCCGTGCTGTTGCAGCTCTTCTTTCCTGCGAGCAGCCCTGCACACTCGCGCACTTGGCACAGGCTCCTCGGGGACCTCTTCCTCACTACTGCCAGCCCCCACAATCTCTGAAGGCAGCGGTCCACTTCCTAATGGCCCTGGCCCCTCCTCTGAGTCCTCGCTCTCCTCAGCCGTCCACGCCCGCTGCTGGCTAACCACAATAGCCGCATTCTGGGATTTGAAGGGCTGCCACAAAGAAGAGGGGATCAACTTATGTTCCTTCAGGTTGGGTGGACTTTGTGCAGGGGAAAATTCTTGGCTAGTTGGAGCCCTCAAAGTGGAAAGTCTTTGGCTGCTGTGGTTACCAGCTGGAAGGTCTTGCTGTCCACTCCGACTGAAGGTTTCCCTTTGAGAGAGCCCTTCCCTCTGCACGTTCTCCCTGACAGTAATTCAAGGATGCTCAGGTGCACCAAGCAAGCAAGGAAGGAAAAACAACTCGAGGGACTTTTTGAGTCGCAAATTCCCTTTCTCTCCCTTTCATGTTCTTCCCTTTCCTGGAGACATTTTCTCTCTGCAGTTATGAATTATTCTGTCCGGCAGACAGATGAACAGAGTTGGAAGGGACCTTGTAGGTCATCTAGTCCAACCCCCTGCCCCGGCAGGAGACTCTACACCGTTTCTGACAAGATGGTAGGCCAGTCTCTTTCTTGAAAGCTTCCGGGGTTTGGCAGGGAGAAGTTGAATCAGAAATCACCTTAAGCCACTCAGCTCCCAGCATCTTCCATGTTTTCTTGACATCTGTTTTCTTGTGCTTGTTTTCGCTTTTTGCACTTTTCCAGCCCAGCCCCAGGTTGCCACTCAAATAGTAATTAGGTTCACAAATGCCATCCTTTGCAGGGAGAAGAAAATACACAGAGGTGAACTTTACATGAAACACAGGACTCCGTTTGTCTTTTTTTTTTTTTAAATTTTCTTGATTTATATCCTGTCTCTCATTCAGGACCTCAAGGTGATGTACATACTACAACCTTCCTCCTCCTCTACCTCTTCCTCCTCCCCTGGTTACTATGCCACAACCTTGTAAGGTAGCTCAGATTGCCTGAGAAACTGTCAAGCAGAATTTTGGGTATTATTTTAACTATATGTGTTGTTATTATTAATTATATGTTGTCATTCTTGACTGTATATTATAATTAATTGACCGGATGGTGAAGAATGGAAGGAGTAGAAATCCTTCCATTCCCCATCATCCAGTCAGAGCTGAAAAAGCTTCTTGGATGAGAAGTGAAATGCCTTCAAACAAAAAAAAAACAGAAAGCCCAGTTGTCTCTTGAGAAAAGCCCCTTTGGGACAACTATGACCTGGAGGATAGAGAATCTGCAAGGACATTATAATTAACTATTACTATAAACCAGGGGTGTCCAACCTTGACAACTTTAAGACTTGTGGACTTCAACTTCCAGAATTCCTCAGCCAGCTTTGCTATAAACAATCTGGTATTATTCTATTTATTGGATTTATTTGCCACCCAGTTGGTAACAAAATGACTCTAACTATCTATCTACTACATTATAATTGATCACTACAATATCTGGCATTATTTTCTGCTAATATTTTGTACCATTACGAACTACCAGGTATTAAGATCCGCCATTATTAATTACCTGTTAATATTATCTGGCATTATTATCTACTATTATTAACTATCTGTTACTATATTATACCTTAGCAGTTGCTAAGCGTCAACGCTGGCTTGGTAGCAGTTTTTATTAACCACAAATATTAACTGAAATTCTGATTTCGCTTTTTTACAACCTGCCTTTTCCACCACCTGGAGCATGGAGGGTCCGAGGCGGAAGGCCTCCCTCAAAGGAACACATCTGGGATCCAGACCAGGAGATCCAATGTGTGTTTGTGTGCGTGTGTGTAAAATCCTTTTGCCTTCAAAACTGCTGGGGGGGGGGAGCGCAGCAGTTTTGAAGGCAAACGGATTTTGCACACACACAAACACACAGTAGATCTCCTGGCCTGGATCCCCGATCTGCTAAATCGGAAAGAATCTGGATGAATGGAGCGCGTGTTCCAGGGATGAATTTTGCCCTAATCCTTCTCCTTGGCTTTCTCAGCTTGCGGCGGAGATCCAATCCAAAGGCCCTTTTTTTGTTTTTTGTTTTGGTAGCAGACCTGCAGAACCCAGTGGACCCCATGGCAGTGGGCGGACTTTACTGAAACCCACCCCCCACCTTAAGTGCAAGGAAAAAAGTGGAGCCCCTTTAGCCAGAAATCTAACGGCGGCCGTTTGTGACTTCGCTGGTCCCAACAAGCCAACTGCTCACCACGTCACTAATACACCGTAATCCACCCAGGAATTTAGAAATGTGTTTTCGGAATTGCGTCTCGGAGGCCTGGGGCGAAGCGGCTGGGGAGAGCCCCTGCCTGGGGCAGCTTCCCTGTCTTCTCTGGTTAAGAGAATTCAGGCTGGTTTTTCTAAAACGGCCAAGCGAGAAGCGCCAGTCAAAACGCCTCCAAGTTTGACTTCGAAGAAAAAAAAAATCTACCAAGGTTAGTCATTTATCCTTTGAGTGGCATCTTCCCAGGGCGGGCCAGTCCCGTGTTCCTGGTTCGAATTTCCACGCTGGGGTAAGTAGGTGTGGGCATTGGTCTCCTGGTGGTCTCCCTTCCCAGGCCTAGCCTAACCCTAACTCTCTGATGTTTCTCCTTCGCAAACAGATCTTAGCAAGATCATCTTTATGCAACCTGCGCTTCGGGTGGAAGCGAAGAATCCACTTTTATCCTTTTCAGATTTGAACATTACCCTGATTTCCTAAAGTTCCCAGCGTGCATTTATTTGTAGTATTTATAGCCCAGCCACCCAACCCCGCCCCAAATCTCACAATTTGAGACTCTGGATGAAATAGAACAATTTTTTCCCCCTGCAGGCCCGGGAGAGAGTGGGGAGGTTCCCCAAGACAAAAAACGCCAAACAGACCCCGAAATCGGAGTGAGGCCGTTTGACTGCAAGTGTAGAGAAGAGACGTGTGTTGGCCGGATTCGTAACTGCTGAATGTGTTCTTTGCTTAAATATGCGCGTTTTAATTCTGGCTGTTGAGATCATAGGCCTGCCTGTAAACCAAGCGCATCTTACACGCCCAGAAGACGGTGTGTAAATCTTTCGTGGGGTGCGCGCGGATCTCTGCTCTGAAAAATAGCAGGCAATTTCCTTGTAGGTAAGCAATCGATTTGGTTTACTTTACTTTACTTTATTTTACTTTTTTACTTTACATTTTTACTTTACTTTTACTTTGTCATTCCACCTCGCACAATGAAATCAAACACCACCTTCAGTGCACGTCATGACCATGAAAATAAACGCAAACACACATCCTTCACACTCCACGCATTGAATTGAAAACCCCTGATACTGTACCAACACTGCATTCTACAATAGAATTAAACAGAGCTCCTGCCCTGGGATAGAAGCTGTTTTTCAGCCTATTTGTCCTCGTTTTTATTATTCTCCTGTACCGTCTGCCAGATGGTAATACTTCAAAAAAAAGTGGGGGGGTGTGTGTGCCCAGGATGAGATGGATCTTTGAGGATGTTTTGAACTTTCTTAAGGCAGCAAGGGGAGCTATAAAGCTCTTCCAAAGAGGGGAGAGGGCAACCAATTGATCCTCTGGGCAATGCCATTTAACAAAATAATGCCTTTCCATTTCGAAATGTCCCATAAAATATCTCTCGTGCAGGGTAACAACAGAGAGGGCGTCCTGGAATTTTTATGAAACCTGAAATGATTTTATTTTTATTTTATTCAAACCGGGAAGAAGGAAAAGAGCTCCCCCCGTTCCTAACGGCTCCCCCCCAAAAAATTTTTTGTTAAAACCTACGGTTGCAAATCAACGTTTAAAATCCCCCCCCATCTATGTTTGAGATGTAGGCCGCAGCGTTTCATCACATCAGAAAGAAATCCGCCATCGAAGAGTTCCCAATGAATTCAGTCGCCATTTTCGCCAAGGGAGGGGGGGGGGGGGGGGGGAAAAAGACCCCCTTTCCCCCCCCCCCCCCACACACACACACCCCGTCTTCGCCCTGCAATATTTTCCTCGCTCAATAAAGTAAATAAATAATAACACACCCGCCCGCGCGAACCCCTAGTTGGATAACGTGTCGACATCAACCGGCGGCGAGGAGTAAAGAAAGGGGAAAAAAAGAAAGAGAAAGAGAAGGTTTTGCACTAAATGGAAGCCGTACCCGCTACTCTCCATGGGCGTCGCTTCCTTCCCCCCAAATTAAAGAAAATTGATCTGGAGCTGAAATCCCTTCACCAACACCGGGGTTCCCCAACTTTCAAAAAAGGAATATTTAGCGGCTGCGATTACGATTTAAAAAAATAAAATAAAATAAAAATGAATCGCGCCTTAAGAAATTGTGAGCCTTTGGCCGGAGAGAAAAAAATCCATCCCTGAATTCTCACGGACACCTGAATTTTGATGGCGAGTGCGGCTTGTTTCTCTTTTCCCCCTTTCCCCCTCTCTAGGAATAGACCTTGCAGCGGGATGGGTGGCGAATAAATTTAATAAATTAATAAATAACAAATAAATAAATAAACGGAGAGCTGCCCCTCCCGTCTTCTGAGTTCAGAGCGGCAAATGGCGGCTGGATCTAAAAAGAATCTAGACTCTCCACACAGGGAAGGAAGGAAAGAAGGAAGGAAAGGAAAGGAACAGGGAGGAAGATGGAGGGAGGGAGGAAAAGTGGAAAGAGAAAAAGAAAGGGGGAGAAAGAAGGGAAAAATATAATGGGAGGAAGGAGGAAAAGGAACAGGGAGAAAGAAGGCAAAATATAATTAGAGGAAGGAAAGAAGGAAGGAAGGAAGGAAGGAAGGAAGGAAGGAAGGAAGGAAGGAAGGAAGG
>NW_020769547.1:218213-228861 GCF_900518735.1 Pseudonaja textilis
ACAAAGCTGTACAAGAACTTGCAGAATATGATGGATATATTACCACACTTCTCCTCCTTCTCCTTTCCCTTTTTCTCCTTCTCCTTCTCCGGTGGTGGCCTCTAGCCACCGGGGCTCTACGGCCTGGAGCTGGCGAAGGCCGCCTACAGCAGCGGTCCCACCTGAGTCCCAACAGAAGCCGTTCCCCGGGCCAAGAAGGGAAACGGAGGGAGGTCAGAGCCTTGTTAAATTCCAGGAAAAATAAAAATAAAACCGATATGCAGGAATTAGAATCGTATGTAATGGGGAGACGGGAAATATTTTTTGTCAAGCAGGCAAGCCGGTGGGCTCTTCCTTCTCCTTCCCACCTACCCTTCTCCTTCCCTTCCCATCTTCATCTTTTCCTTCCTTCCTTCCTTCCTTCCTTCCTTCCTTCCTTCCTTCCTTCCTTCCTTCCTTCCTTCCTTCTCACCTATCTTCTTCCTTCCTTCCTTCCTTCCTTCCTTTTTCTTTCCTCCTTCCTTCCTTCCTTCCTTCCTTCCTTCCTTCCTTCCTTCCTTCCTTCCTTCCTTCCTTCCCACCTTTCTATCTTCTTCCTCCCTTGTTTCCCCTCTTTCTCTCTCTTCTCTATTTCTCTCTCTTTTTTTTTCTTTCTTTCTCTCTCTCTCTCTTTCTCCCCCTGCTCCTCCCTCCCTCGCTCCCTTCCTCCGTTCCTCTCTCTCTCTCTTTTCCCACTTTTCAAATTGGAATTACTTGCCCTAGAAGCGCACAGCAGTACAAATAACGTGCATATTTATACAAACATACACCGGGTGCCTATACCTTGATTTTCTGGCGGAAAATTACAAGCGAAACTCCTCAGCATATTCCGACTGGCAGCTATCAAACCGAAGGGACTATATATGCGAAGAGCACTTCATACTTAAATCCCGGTCCTTGTTGAAGGATCCGGAGAGGAACCTCTTCGGTCCTGGGTGTCCCAGAACGTTTTTCGCCATCGCGACTGGGGTGTGTGTGTGTGTGTGTCTGTTATTGCGATACTATGCCGACCCGCCTGGAAATTCCTCATTTTCATTCCAGCAATGAATCTTGGTTTCTGTTCAACCTTCGCCTTCGAATTCCCTCCTTCGGAAGCGGATGATGGGCCTCCTGATTATTGTGCGGCTGCTCTGTAAACGAATTCCTAGCTGGAGAGAGTCCTTAACGGATCCTGTGGCTAAGAAGCACCCTGCTTTCTGCCCGGCTGTCCCGGGGATGATGGGAGGTGTAGTCCGGGCGGAGTGGCCGCCTGGAGTGTTACTCTGGTCTTGGACAACCAGCAAAAGCTATTTTTAAAGTGAGGGGAGTCCGAAGTAGAGTCCAACGACCCTTCTAAGAGACCACTGACTCGTTGAAAAAAAAGACACGGGGTGGGCGCATCCAACGATTCGTATATTTATTTAAAAGATGTATATAGCCGCCCAGAGCTGGGTGAAAGGTGGGCGGCTGTATACATCTTTTAAATCAATGAATAATGCGGTCTATTCTGGGTGTGAAAGTCCATCTATCTGGATGAGATCCCGGTTTCCCCCGCGCCTAAACACCACAGGCGCAAAGCGCGCTCACTGGGAACTGAGCCCGATCCAAAGCCCGGCGCCCTGCCCTCCTTTTGGACTGGAGGACTGGTCTCGCAACTGCACAATTTAACAAAGAAAAAGCAAAGACGTCGGGAGAAAGATAACCCTCCCTGCCATCTCAAGTCTACCTGCGTAAGGTGTTCACGTGCAAGGGAGCCCATTTCCTCCGGAAAAGGTCCGGATTCAGACAACGCCCTAAATCCCCGAAGGCCGCCTAAACGAGGCCAACCGCGCGATTCCTTCACTCAACCCTCCCTGCGGACAGATAAGATGCATCCAGGCAGCCAGATCCAAGGGGAGGCGAATCGGATTAAAGTAGAAAGAAATGGTCTTTTTTTATTTAAAAGAAAAAAATAAAAACATTAACGGGGTTTAATGATAAAAAAAGAAGGGTTCTGGGTGCTTTCTGAGCTTGGTTGTTTTCTTGCAGAGGTTTCATGACCTGACTAGGTAACATCGTCAGTACTAGAAGGGAATGGGTTTGTGGAGAGGAAGGGGAGGGGAAGAAGAGGAGGAAAAGGAAAGGAGGAGGAAGAGGAGGAGGAGGATTGTGGGGTCCTTGGTGCTCCCTGAGCTTGGATGTTTTCTTGCAGACATTTCATGACCCAAGTAGGTAACACCATCAGTGCTAGGAGGGAGGGAGAGGAGAAGGAGAGGAGGAAGAGGAGGAGGAGGATGACAACAACAACAACAATAACAACAACAACTGTGGGGTCTTTGGTGCTCTCTGAGTTTGGTTGTTTCTTGCAGACATTTCGTGACCCAAGTAGGTAACATTATCAGTGCTAGAAGGGAGTGGGATGTATAGGGGGGAGGAGGAGGAGGAGGAGGACAATGACTGTGGGGTTCTTAGTGGTCTCTGAGCTTTCTTTCTTTCTTGCATTTCATGACCCAACTAGGGAACATCATCAATGCTAAAAAGGAGTGGAGGTTTCCACATAGGACGAGAAGAGAAGGACACTCTCTCTCTCTCTCTGTGTGTGTGTGTGTGTGTGTAATGTGTTTCTTTGCAGAGCAGTGGTCCTGCAGAAACTTCACCAGCCAGATGGCAAAGTTGTTAACAGGGCAAAGGGAAGGAAGAACCATGAAGTGAAATGTATAATAGGCGTTGGAAGTTCTCCATGAAAGTCCTTGGAGAAGACATACAAAAGTCAAGGTGACCTAGAGAGACCAGAATTGTGCAAGCAGAATTGTGATGTCTCCTGTGAGCCTCTGTGGAAGGAAAAATTGGACTTTGAAAAACAGACCGGAAGAAGATGGAGACTTTTGAGCATTGCTGTTAGAGAAGAGGCTCCAGAGAACATTTCATGGACCACCAAGAAAATAAACAACGGATCATCAAACATATGAAAACAAGAGTTCCGGCCTAGTGAAAAGAAGGATTAAGGAGGATTTAATCCAGGTGTTTGCAGGGTTCCTGGTCCTCCTGAATGGCTGGTTAGATGAGCTCGGAGGCTCCAAGGAGATCTTGGCTTATGAAGAGGGGACGTTTCCTTGGGACAGGACCATAATAACAAGAGTTGGAAGGGACCGTGGAGGTCTTCTAGTCTAACCCCCTGCTCAAACAGGAGATCATATATCACCCCAGACAAATGGCTGTCCAATCTCTACTTAAAAGTCTGCAGTGATGGACAATCCACATTCTGGTGGGAATCTGTTCACCGATGAATTGTTCTCACTGTCAGGTTCATTCCTCCTTAATTCCAGGTTGCTTCTCTCCTTGATTAGTTTCCACCCATTTTTCTCGTCCTGCCTTTGGGTATTTTGGAAAATAAGTTGACCCTCCTCCTCTCGGTGGCAGCCCCTCAAATATTGGAAGACTGCTATCATGTCACCCCGAGTCCTTCTTTTCATTAAACTAGACATACTCAATTCTTGCAACTCAGCTGCGGATTTCTGGGGCATTGGAGTCATTGAGTCTTAACGTTGCCAAGGTTGGACATCCCTGACTGGAACCATAATTCCAGGTGCATAATATACCTTATCATGGCACAATTCCCACAGAATCCTGAGAGCTTGAAGTCCAATCTCAAGGTTGAGAAATTCTTGAATGAGTGAGTGAGTGAGTGAGTGAATGAATGAATGAATGAATGAATGAATGAATGAGTGAACTGGAAGGAACCTTGGAGTCCAGCCCACTGCTAAGCAGGAAAACCTATGTCATTTCACTGTCTACTCTAGACTCTTCTTATTTTATTTTTTTATTTGATTTATTTGATTTGTCACTTGCTTACAAGATAATAGGTGTTCTGTTTCTAAATTGCTGGCTGAATATAAAGACAGTTAGATAAACTCTACAAAGGCTTCCATGCAAAGTTTCTTTATTGGCTCACACCAGGCATCCTCAAGGTATAACTCACAGTTATGCTGAGATTCATCTAATGTCCAATCTTTGCGTGGTTGTCTTCATAGTGTGAAAATATAGTTATCTTCATCCCGTAAGGATGGAGCGAAGGGAAAGACACCAGCACCATGCTGGGGTCCAAGCAAGAATAAAGGAAACTCCCCTAACCCAACCAAGGGTCCAATTCAGTGACCAATCAGGATTACAGATGTGATCACATGACATAAACTACATTTCCCAGGAGGCATTGACTACATTTACCATGAGGCATTCCCTTAAGGGGACAGCTCCCAATTCCTAACTATTCATATACTGTCTGGACAGCACAATAGATATAAGTATAAACATGAGTAAGAGTACAGGAAATAGGTACGAATAAATGGGAACAATAGGACAGGGACGGTAGACACGATGGTGTGCTTATGCACGCCCCTTACAGATGTCTTAGGAATGGGTATTCTCTCCCTTCCTTTCTCTCCTTCCTTCCTTCTTTCCTTCCTTCTTTTATTTTTTTTTATTTGATTTACTTTATTTGTCAATCGCTTGCAAGATAATAGATATAAATATAAACATGAGTAAGAATACAGGAAAGAGGTACGAATAAATGGGAACAATAGGACAGGGAGGGTAGGCACGGTGGTGTGTTTTATGCACGCCCCTTATACGAAATCTTATTCTTATTCTTCTTCCTTATGCGAAATCTAATACGGATCTCTGCAACCCATAGGCATGTTGCGGGTGCAATTCCTGGCCAAGGAAACGCAACATTTGACACTAGTTTGTGTCAGATACCTGGTGGAGCTCACACCCAACGCAAGGAACTTCAAAGCCCATCCTTCCCCAACTTGGCCTGTATGAGGTTACAGCTCCGGTCTTGTTCTCTGACAGTTTGAGGAATTATGGGAGCTGTAGTTCAATCGTTTGGGGACCAATAGCGCCACCTGCCTGTGGCTTTGAGGTTTCCTTCTTAAGCTGCCCCATCACCTCAGTTCTTAAGTTTTAATCTTTTCATAGAATAGAATTCTTTTCTGTTTAGAATTCTTTTAATCTTTTCATTCTAGGTTTGTTTTCTTACCACTTTTTAATCTTTTTTTTTATTATTATTATATTGTATACCACCTCAGAGTTGCTGTATTAGTGAGATGGGTGGACCAGAAATTTAATAAACAAATAATAAATATTATCCAAGGAAGAATGGGGGAAAATCTATAGAGAAACAGTAATTTTCACATGGAAGAATGTGACTTCTAATGTTGATTTTATTTCTGGGGGTTCCAAGCAGCCCCTTTTCCAAAAATTCTGAAGCTTGCAACTGAATTGTTTGGACGGCTCTCTTTCATCCTTTTGTTTTTTATGATATCCTTTTCCAAACGTGGACCCTGAAACAATATATTTTACATACTGGCATTGCTGTGTTGGCAGTTTTAACAAAATGACAGAGTTGGAAGAGACCTTGTAGGTTATCTAGGCCACAAGTCTCCAACCTTTTGGATCTCAGGGACCACCAAACTCATAATTTTAGATCCCAGGGACCATTAACCGGTTCTGTGGCTGTGGCCTAATTTGTGGGTGTGGCTTGGTGGTCATGTGACTGGCTGGGCATGGCTTGTGTGTAAATATTATAAATATTTATATAAATATTGAATTTTTTATTTTAAAAAAGAGCAACTTTTACCCAAAATCAGGCAAAGCAGGCAGGCAGATTGAGTTGCTCACAGAATCACAGATTCATTCAGAAATCAATCTATCTGCCATTGGCTAGCTCATCTGTCACATAAAATTTGCTTGCAAGCAAACTCATAAAATTAACTCACAACACACCATGTATGTAAATATTGATTTTTTTATTTTAAAAAAGAGCAACTTTTACCAAAGTCAGGCAAAGCAGGCAGGCAGATTGAGTTGCTCACAGAATCGCAGATTCATTCAGAAATCTATCTATCTGCCATTGGCTAGCTCAGTCTGTCCCATAAAATTTGCTTGCAAGCAAACTCATAAAATTAACTGACAACCTTTTCAAAAGGGAAAACAGGAGAAAATCTAGTCGCCTTTTGGGAAAAGCAACCTTTGACCTGGAAGTGTGGGACTCTTCAGAGACAGGGAAGTGGAGGCTATAGATGGGGTCCCCCTTTAATTGTCCGGGATAGTTAGGGTGGAGTGTTAGCAGTGAGAGGACGCAGTGGCTCAGTGGCTAAGACGCTGAGCTTGTTGATCAGGAATGTTGGCAGTTCGGCGGTTCAAATCCCTAGCACTGCGTAATGGAGTGAGCTCCCGTTCCTTGTCCCAGCAGCTTCCGCCAACCTACCAGTTCGGAAGCATGTAAAAATGCAAGTAGAAAAATAGGGACCACTTTGGTGGGAAGGTTCCATGGGCCTTCAGCGTTTAGTCATGGGGGCCACATGACCACAGAGGCGTCTTCGGACAGCACTGGCCTTTCCGCTTAGAGCCGGAAATGACTAGCACAAATGAGGGGAATCTTTACCTTCACCTTACTAGCAGTGAGAAAGGATCATTCATGGTAGCTGAATCATCTCTGCTCTTATTTATTCTGCCTTTGTTATTTTTACAAAACAAGGCACCGAACATCGCCAACACATCTTCCTCCTCCTATTTCCCCCTCCCATAACAACAAGTCCATGGGATGGGTTGGACCGAAAGAGAAAGAGGAACTGTCCCAAAGTCATCCAGCCGGCTTTCGTGCCTAAAGGCAGAACTAGAACTCATAACCTCCTAATGATTGGCCCAAAGTCACCCAGCAGGACGATGCTACAACTCACGGCCTCCGGCTTTCTCGCCTGGTGCTTCGACGTGGGACCGAAAGGGGCTCTCGTTTAAAACAATAATAAAAAAACCCAACAACAACAGAAAATTGTTGAATTTGGAAGTGGACAATTTGCATGGGTGAAAATCGTTGCGTTTGGCCAACCCTGTTGCGCTCGGGAGGGAGGCAAAGGGAGTCTTTGGGCAAGGATGAACTCAGGATTGAAAAGGTTTCCAGACAGAGAGTACGTCTTCCACCCCGCAATCTTTGTCCATCCTGATCAGCCCTGGGTTGTCTCGCTTGTACACCCATCTGGAGGTCCTCTTTGGTACATTCACATGGTGCTTGTACAGCTGGCCTCAGACACAGCCTCAGATACAGCCTCAGACACAGCCTCTTTCGGGACGGGGCCAGCCTTCCGGAGTAGCCTTCTATAGGACAAGCAGGGCTGTCCAGCAGGAGGAGTGTCAGGGGCCTCCACGTTCAACTGTGGAAAGAGCAAGGAAGCCAGTCAGAAAAGGAACCTCAAGGTATCTACCTGAGCCAGAGAAAGCTTTTCAGATGCCAAAGCAGACACCAGATAGAGGTAAAGGTAAATGAGATGACCCAGGGCGTGGCACAAAGGCGAACGTAGTCACCTAAGAAAGAAAAGTCCCTTTAATTCCTCCAACTTGGTCCCCAATGTCCAGTTATCTTTGGCTGGAGAGAAAAAAATAACTCTCCCAAGAACAGTCTTTAAGTGGAGGAAATTCGGTCCGAAAACAAAGTACATATAAACTATAAATAAAAAGCCACACAAACCACGCTGCAACAATCAACGGGACGGGACAGGAGAAAGAATTGCAGACTTGAAAGGCCAACAAAACACACACAGTTGGGAAGACGCCAGGAACCCAGATTAGCCTCGACAATAACGGATCACTTATGATTTGCTTCCAACAAGTTGCTGTGTGCAAACTCCCTTTTTAAACACTGTGTTCTCAGATGCGGCTAATGAAGGGAATCAGGGCCCTTTCCTCCCCCATAAAGCCATGCAACCCACATTGCTCCCTTCTCTGTTCCTCCCTGCGTGCCCTAGGATGAAGAGGGGGTGGGCCTGGGTCTTCCTCCAAATTCCCTCTGCCTTGTTCTACCTCTGTCCTGCTCTGCCCAGCCAAATTGTGCCCTTCCCCAGTTTCTTCCACAGCCAACGGAGCCACACTCCCACTCCCTGTCAGCTGCTCGGCCTCCCCCTCAGAATCAGATTCTGACAGGGGCACCACAGTAAAGGTTCCCCTTGCATGTTTCCAGCTCTAGAGGACAGCGCTCATCACCATTACAAAGCTGAAGAGCCAGCGCTGTCCAAGGACGTCTCAGTGGCCATGTGACCGGCATGATTAAATGCTGAAGGCGCACGGAACACTGTTCCCTTCCTACCAAAGGGGTCCCTATTTTTCTACTTGCATTTTTTACGTGCTTTCGAACTGCCAGGTTGGCAGAAGTTGGGACAAGGTGCGGGAGCTCACTCCGTAACGCGATGCTGGGGATTCGAACCGCCGAACTGCTGACCTTTCTGATCGGCAAGCTCAGCTACTGAGCCACCGCATCCCGCTTACACCGGGAGAGGGAGCTAACTAAGCCGTTGAGCCTCTGCAATGAACGACTGCTCTGGCCTTAGAATAGAACAGAACAACCCCCTGCTAGAACAGGAGACCTCATAAGCCATGGTGGCGCAGTACTGCAGGCTACTTCTGCTGACTGCCGGCTGCCTGCAATTTGGCAGTTTCGAATCTCACCAGGCTCAAGGTTGACTCAGCCTTCTGTCCATCTGAGGTGGATAAAATGAGAACCCAGATTGCTGGGGACAATAGGCTGACTCTATAAACCACTTAAAGAGGTCTGGAAAGCATTGTGAAGCGGTATATACGGTATATACGTCTAAGTGCTATTGCTGTAGGATAAATGGCTGTGTAACCTCTTCTTAAAAACCTCCAGCGATGAAGCCCCCACAACTTCTGGTGGCAAGCTGTTCCACTGGTTAATTGCTCTCACTCTTAGGAAGTGTCTTCTTAATTCCAAGCCGCTTCTCCTATTGAATTGCTATCATGTTGTTTCCCGTCCTGCCCTCTTACATGAAGTGCCTGTTGCTGTTCTCCACCCGCTACACCCAATTTTTAAGGTGGACTGATACAAGACACAGATGGAAGGAGCAGAAGAGAATCCCTGGGTAAACTTAGCACATTGACGTTCAGAATGATTTTATCAGGATGCCAGGAAGGATGGGCACATCCCAAACTGGGTAAATTGGACACATTTTGGGGGGGCATTTCAGAGGGTGGAACTTCCTTGTCAGGATCAATTTAGAACAAGACTAAGTGGGAATGGAAAAGATAGCCTCACTCCAGATCACGAAAGTTTCTGGAATACCTGGGAAAAAAATCTATTCTATTTTCTATTCTGTTCCGTTCCATTCCATTCCATTCCATTCCATTCCATGTTCTGTTCCATTCCATTCCATGTTCTATTCTATTCTATTCTATTCTATTCTATTCTATTCTATTCTATTCTATTCTATTCTATTCTATTCTATTCTATTCTATTCTATTCTAATGGTCTATTCCCTGAATATCCAAGGATTTCTAGCTGGCTTAAGGCAACTGCTGATGGATGGATGAACGGATGGATTTTGAAGACCACTCATTTCCTACTTTGGGTGCCTTACATTCATGCATTCTCCTGCCCAAAAAAAGCCTGCCAGCCTTTTTCAAGGAGGCTGCATTTTTGTCAAGTCAAGATCCCTGGGTCTCCAACCTTGGCAACTTTAAGAGTTGTGGACTTCCATTCCCAGAATTCTGGGAGTTGAAGTCTACCAGGCTTAAAGTTGCCAAGATTGGAGACCCCTGGTCTAAACAGTGACCTTGGGTGCCTAACATCTCCCTATCCTATTGATGCTGGATCACATCTTCTGAAATCCATGTCTGGATGAGCTCGGAGAAATTAAATGGTCAGACTCTATAACGCTTGGCCATCTTTCTACTGAATGGCTTTCTTCTCTCTTTGAAGCACAGTTGTTGCTTGTCTACCGAGAATAAACTTTTGTCAGAGTATATTCATGAACTGGGATAGAGCATGGTAACAAGGTCAGCCAATGAGGACTGTTTGGAAACTGAAACTAGAAGTAGCCTAGGCGTGGTTCTATATTAAGCTCTGCAGCTATGTTGAGCTTTGAGTCTGTCTATTGGAAATGAAACTTGCCTCTTTCCTCTGCTGTGTGTCTTGCTTGCCTGCTGAACTAAAGTGAAACTGAGGTCCGTTTCTGAGCTCCTTAGTTGTTGTTCTGCTCTGAACCTGAAATTATGTCTGCTTCTGTTTGAGTTTCCTCCATGTTGGAGAAATCTACAACTGGTATTGTAAAATTCACTTTATATGTTTATAAAGAAGTTCAATGAAGCCTCAGTCATCTGTGTTTACTTTTCTGGTGCTGAATTTACACTGCAATACTCTTAACAACTTTCTCCCCCATCAGTTACGATGTTCTTTCTGATCCAAGTGGTAAGCAGGATTTCTCCCAGCACTGAGACACACCTGAACTTCTTCTTCTATGTTTCCATCAGGCCGCACCTCTTCCTTGTTGTTCTTCTCTTTTGTCCATGTGATCCACTTTTGATATATCCTGCAAAAAAAGATGACCAGTGGGATTGTCACTTTGGATATCACCCAGCTATCAACTCGGGTGGTTTCATCCTGCTAGAAGCATAGAGCTCTAAGGGTGGATCAGGCCACCAGATCAGCTAATGCGGGGCGGGGGGGTGGTCTCTTGAATTTGGCAACTTTGAAGACTTGTGGGCTTCAAGTCCCAGAATTCCCCAGCCAGCATGCTATGTAGATTTTAGAAGAGAATATTTGGAGCTCAGGGTTGAACTGTGGGAGGAGGAGGAGGAGGAGGAGGAGGAGGAGGAGGAGGAGGAG
>NW_020769547.1:333935-346626 GCF_900518735.1 Pseudonaja textilis
ATAGATAGATAGATAGATAGATAGATAGATAGATAGATAGATAGATAATGATAGATAGATAGATAATGATAGACATAGATGATAGATAGATGATAGATAGACGATATAGATGATAGATATAGATGTGTCTATGACTGAATGTGTGTGGGGAGGTAACTTTGAACCCCCAGATGCCAGGCCACTGACGGTTTCAAGATCACCACTATCATTTTCCACCCTGGCTTGGCCTCAGCTTCCCTCGTCCAAGATGTTTCATGCTAAAACAATAGACCCCCTCCTTCTCAGCCCTCTCTCTCTCTCTCTCTCTCTCCCCCCCTTGCCTTCCCAGCATGCACCTGGTGAAGTGGTCTTCTCAAGGGATGCTGCGCATGTCTCCCGAGGCCATGAACGAGCTCTTCCAGCCCACTGTCAGCCAGATCATCAAGCACATTGGTGAGTCCTCCAGGTCTCCCCTTGCCTTCCCAAAGGTCCTGATGCCAGCTAGGCGAGGGGGCTGGGGGGGTCTCAGCAGAGGCAGAGGGATTTCTTCAGGTTGGCAGGGCTGGGGGTTGCAAAGGGTAGAAGACCAAGAAGGTCTCCAAGGGCCAAGGATGTCTATCGCTAGGAGGTTCAAGGGGTTTGGAAAATGGGGCACCTGAAATAATTGTGGATCTCCTGGGATCCCAAAGGTGCTTCTTCAAGAGGCAATCGGTTTTTCTTTGAAGAGATTTCACTTCTCATCCAAGAAGCTTCTTCAGTTCTGGGTTGGGGGTTGAACTGGAGAAGCTTCTTGGATGAGAAGAGAAACGTCTTCCAAGAAAAACTAGAAAGTCCAGTTGCCTCTTCAAAAAGCACCTTCGGGGCCACCATGACCTGAATGGCTGAGAATCTCCATAGACTTTCTTGGTTGTTTTTTCCTTGAAGAGGTTTCGCTTCTCGTCCAAGAAGCTTCTTCAGTTCTGGGTTAGGGTTGAACTGAAGAAGCATCTTGGATGAGAAGCGAAACCTCTTCAAAGCAAAAAAAAACAAACCAGAAAGTCCATTTGCCTCTTGAAAAAGCACCTTTGGGATGACCTGGATGATGGAGAATCTCCACAGACGGATCTCCTGGGACGGGATGCGAAGTATGTGATACCCACCATCGTTTTAGTTACAGGACGAAGTTCGTGAGGGCTTGGTCCCGTTCTCGTCATTAGACTAGACATCCCCAATTCATGCAACCCTTCTTCCTACTCAAGGGTGGAGCTCAACCCGTGAGCTAAATTATGAAGAAACTGACCCTTGGTATCTCTCTCTGCCTGTCAACTTAGTCAAATATCCAGCTTCGACTCTTGGTTAGACAATGGCAACCTTCCCGTGGTGGGATTCAAAACTTTTTACTACCAGTTCTGTGGGTGTGGCCATGTGACTGGATGGGCGTTTTTTTGCAGCCACCCCACCTGTTTTGGGGCCTTCTGGGACTCAGAGGAGCCTCCTGGGGGGTGGGGCGTTTTTGGGCTCAGGAAGGCAAAAAATGGAGAGGGAGGGAGAACCTGTGACCCTCCTTCCATTTTTTTTGCCTTCCTGGGCCTCAGGGAATCCTCCTGGGCGAAGCAGTAAGACAGTTAGGGGAATCCCGGAACAGCTGATGAACAGCTGATTGTCGGGAGAGGCAAAAAAAGAAATACCTTAAAGAGCGAGCATCAGGCGGGTGGGGTGAGCAAGCATCAGGCAGGCAGGGCAAGTGAGCCAGTGGTGACCGGGCGACCGGGCCAGGGGTGTGGCTAGCCAGAACTTACTACCAGTTCGGTGACCCGCACCAAGTCCTTGCTACCGGTTCGCTCAAACCAGTGTGAACCGGCTGAATACCACCACTGCAACCTCCTCACGTCCTCCCCTTTCCAAACTCTTCTCCTTCTGTCAGATGACCTCATGAAGAAGCCCGAAGTGAAAGACATCAAATACTTCTTCTTGGTGGGTGGATTTGCCGAGTCGGCCATTTTACAGCACGCCATCCAATCCGCCTTCAGCAGTTCCTGCCGGGTCATCATCCCTCAAGACGTAGGGTTGACCATCCTGAAAGGAGCGGTGCTCTTCGGCCTGGACCCCACCATCGTCCGGGTGAGGCGCTCGCCCTTGACCTACGGCGTTGGGGTCCTGAACAAGTTTGTGGAGGGGAAACACCCGAAGGAGAAGTTGTTGGTCAAGGAAGGGAAGAACTGGTGCACCGACATCTTTGAGAAGTTTGTCTCGGTGGATCAGTCGGTGGCCTTGGGCGAAGTGGTGCAAAGGAGCTATTGCCCAGCCCGGGTGGGTCAACGCAAGATCATCATCAACATCTACTCTTGTGCCACGGATGAGGTGGTCTACATCACCGATCCGGGGGTGAGGAAGTGTGGCACCATCAGCCTAGAATTGGAGGAACTGGATGAGCCCAGCTCGCCCAAGAAGAGCCGGCGGGAGATAAGAGCCAGCATGCAGTTTGGTGATACGGAGATCAAGGTGGCTGCCATGGACGTCTGGACCTCCAAGACCGTGCGGGCATCCATCGACTTCCTCTCCAACTGAGGTCCAGAAGTAGAGAGGACTCTGGACTGGTAGAAGATCAGAGGGGGAAGACACCATTCTTCTGCGTTGCAAGCCGCTTGGGTGATTGGTGACTCAACTTTATGGATTCAGCCCAACCGTTGGCCAGTTTTTTTGGGTGGGTGGGTGGGTGGGTGCGGGTGGGCGATTTAGGTCATGAACCTGCCAAAAAAAACAGCAAGGTGGAACTTCTAATGGCCAACAGACTGGTGGGGTGGGTAACTGTTGGGATTAATTGGGTGAAAAGTGGAGGAGATTGTTGTGCCTTGGAACTTCTAAAGCTCTGAGAACATCTTGCATTTCTCCACTCATCTTGGACTGGTGGCCTTTGGCTTCCCAGAGTTATGGGTTCTGGTGTACTAACGTTGTCTATAAAAATGGACATTTGGATGTTATGATTCCTTCTGCATTCCTCTGCTTGGAGAGATCTCGTAGCCAGAAGGGCGTCAAAAAAAAATTACCCACCATGAACAACGAGGCAAAGTCTTATGGGGAAAATCTGGTTCCACAATGTACTACAGATAGTCCTTGACTCACAGCTGTTCACTTAGTGAGCGTTCAAAGTCACAGTCCTCCTCCTCCCCTCTGCAAACCCCACTCCCTTCTAGCACTGATGATGTTACCTAGTTGGGTAATGAAACATCTACAAGGAACCAGGCTCAGAGAGCTCCAAGGACCCCAGCCGTCCTAGTCTTCCTCCACAGTTCTCCTCCTCCCCCTCCCCTCTGCTAACCTCTCCTTTCTAGCACTGATAATGTTACTTGGTTGGGTAGCGAAATGTCTGCAAGAAAACCACCAAGCTCAGAGAGCACCAAGGACCCCAGAGATGTCCCAGAAGATTCCTCCATCCCAAAGGGGAATTTGGCTCAAAGGGGTTTTAGGGTTGCCCCAAAATACAAGCAGATCAGTTTGGTGGTTTTTTTTTTGGGGGGGGGGAGGGGGAAAGAGGCAGGAAGAGGTGAGACGCCACCAGAAAACCCACAATCTGCAGACTGAACTTGGGAGGCAGAAGAGGTAGAAAAATTCTGGGTGAAGGGAGGAAACAGGCAAGGGTGTGTCTTCGTGTCAGAAGCCCAAACCACATTTCTCTCCACCCCCAACTCCCTGCCTGCCCACCAGAGATCAGAAAGAACAGAAGTACTTTGAATGTTTCAACTGAAATTTATTTTGCTTCCAGAGTTTGCTTTAAAAAACAAAACAAAAGAAACTCGAACACAGGTTTCCTCATAGGGGTAAATAAGTGTGCATGTGTTTTATACATAGGCACATAAAATCCATTGGTTTCTTCCAAGAAGCCCACCGCGTCCCTGCTGTGTATCCCATGAGTTTTCCTACAAAGAGGGGGGGCTTATATTTGGGGGGGGGAAGAGGGGAGATAGAAACAGACCCTTAACGTTTGAATGGGAGCTCTTAGGACTCCAGTTGGCTGAGGCACCTGTCTCTTGCAAGGCAGAATCCGAAGCTGTGGCTTCTCCAGGAATGGATTCGAGATGGTTGGGAAGAGGGCCCAGCGGCCCAGGGCTGCTCCTCACCCCACCCCACGAGTAAGCCGGGGAAAAGTTAGAAGCAGCTACTGGGATGGCCCTTCTTGACCGCCTGGGAGGTCTGACTTGGAAGTCCTACCGAGAGATGGCAGTCCTAAAAGGACAGAGGTCCATGAGCTTTGGAGAAGGAAGGAGAAGAGACTCCTGTAGCAAAGGTTGGGAGATGTTTCTCAACCTTGGACGCTGGAAGACGGGTGGACTTCCAAGTCCCAGAATTCCTCAGCTGAGGAATTCCTGGGACTTAGAAGTCCACCTGTCTTCTAGTGTCTTCTAGTAGCCATGATAGAGAAACCTTCCGTGAAGGTCTTCTCCAACCACGTCATCAAAATCGTGGTGGGGCATTGGTGTCCTAACGGCAGGCGTAGCACCGTCCTCTTCCACTGACCTAGGCAATGCCAGTGAATTTTGGAAAGGGGTTGGGGCTGGTTGGCGACACCATGCCCGTTGTCCTGCTGATGTTGGCCTACCGAGGAACCCAACCTCAGTTGGACTTCCACGCACAGCTCTCCAGCCTAGATGGGCAACGAGGACCTGGGCTACAGGGTTAGGGTGGGGTGGGCAAACATCCACCCATGAACATCATTTTCGCCGTTGAGGTGGTTGACATCACGATGGAAGTCCCATCATCAGGGGGTGTTGGCCAGTGAACGGGGTGTTGCAGGGGATTAAACCCCCATCCATGAAAACAAGCCACACCCCTAACTCAAAACTCACAAATTACTCAACCAATGTTGTCTTTGGGTAGCTACACAAGGATCTTGCTCTGTGCTAATGGGCCGTCTACTGATGAGTTAATCCCTTAGGGCAGGAGTCTCCAGCCTTGGCCACTTTAAGACCTGTGGACTTCCAACTCCCACAATTCTCTAGCCATCCATGGGGAATTCCCTCACCAGCCATGGGGGATTCTGGGAGTTGGAAGTCCCCAAGTCTTAAAGCGGCCAAGGTTGGAGACCCCTGCTCTAGGACAGTGTTTCTCAGTGGGGTGACTTTAAGACTCCTGGACTTCAACTCCCAGAATACCTGGCTGGGGAATTCTGGGAGCTGAAATCCAGCTCTCTTAAAAGTCTTCCAAGCTCAAGAAAACCTGCCTTAGAGAACACAAGGAATTTTGTCTTTAGGGATTCTTAGTCCAGGATGCGACTTTGGGATCCCAGCTGTGACATTTCCACGGAGAAACCAACAAATCACATATCTTCAAACACACACACACAAAAACCTCGTATGGCAACAAGGGAATAATTCCCTTGCGTTTATCTCCTAAACAGCAGCAAAAGTTTTTTGTCTTTTGAAGAAAACCTTCCTAGGCTAACTGAACTGGGAGGGAGGGAGGGAGGGAGGAGGGTCTTGGGAATAAATTGGGGTGGGCTGCATCACAAGAGGACCACAGGTGCATCCATCCTCATAGCCAAGGGAGAAATTGGAAGGAAGGGGAGGGGGTTTTGTTGGATTCAAATGAATCTTTGCAAAACTGAGAAGGCTTCGGGGTTTTTTATTTTTTATTTTCTCTTCCTGAGTGGGGTTCATTTCCAACACCGGGAGGGGGGGGAGAATAAAGAGGGGGGAGACCCCCAAACCACAGGCAACTTAGGTTGTGTGCAGTGGTCCCCAGGAACCGTCAGTGTCACAGTCACTTAAAAGCCTCTTAAAACACAGTGAAATTCGATGGGCGCTCCCACCAGCTTGCAAACCATATATTAAGCTTTCCCGCCACCTTTTCAAGCGCTAAACAGCTGTCTTTTTTTGGGGGGGCAGCAGCCAGTGCTGGCAATACAACTTCACCCCAAAAACCTCACGCAAACCTGTAATTTCCTGCTTCCTCAAACAGCTTTTTGGGGCTAAAGAGCTGGCACCTTCCAAGGAGCTAAAAAAGGAGAGGAAGGAAAAAAATAAAACATCTTTCTTGATCTCTGCGGGGGTTTTAAAAATAGCGACAACTTCTTAAAGCAGAGGTCTCCCAACTTGGCCACTTTTAAGATTTGTGGACTTCAACTCCCAGAATTCCTCAGCCAGAGGAATTCTGGGAGTTGAAGTCCACAAGTCTTAAAAGTGGCCAAGTTTGGGGACCCCTGTCTTGAAGGGCCTATCGCAAGGCGCCGTGGCCAACTCGCTGTGGGATAAGAGTTACCCTAACATCGAGTGGAATCGTTAAAAGAGAAAGGGGGGCAAAGGGAGGGCAAAATTTTTTAAAAAGGCGAATGATTAAAAATACATTTTTGAAAAATTATTTTTGAAAATTGCATTGAGTCATCCCGCCGTCAATTGTCTCGTGGCGAGGTGACCCATTTCCGCCTCCAAGCCTGCGGTTCCCCTCACAATTTTTCTTGGGCTTGTAGGAACGGCCCGGAGAGGAAGGAACGGTTCCATGAGAGTGCCAGGCACGAGCAACTCCCATTTGCACAAGCGGCAGGCGCGTGCCACCGCCGCTTGCACAAACGGAGTGGAGTAACGTGCCTGTTTGCACAGTCCTGGTTCCGAAACAGGCCGCATACGTGGGGCGGATTGGGGACGATTAAAACATCCAGCCAAAGTCAGCTGGTTTTTTTTCCTCCTCCGTTGCAAATGGTAGTTGCCAAAGGAAAAACAACCCTCCGCAGGCCACCCGACTTTGCTAAACCAGGTAGAATTTTTTTTTAAAAAAATGGCACGCTTGAGTTTGAAGAACGAAACCCGCCGTACGGCGCAACGGCCTGAGCTGCGCCATCGACGGAACGGAGGTTACGGAAATGGATCTGCGCCTGGCTGGACGCCCGCCTGAAGCACAACCTACAAGGGGGTTGAGGTTTAATGGTAGATGTAATGGCGGGGGGGGGGGGTGTAAACAGGAGAAAAAGCACAGTGCCAGCCCCACAAAGACAAGCGCCACCGGAGCAGCACAGCGCATGCGCGCTCAAACCTGGCGGACAGCGGAGGTGGCATTTAGTTTTTTTATTATTTCAAGCTTAACCGGAAAAAAAAATATATATGTATATATATCTATATACGTATATATATCTATATAGGTAGAGGAACCCCGGGAAGGCGCTGGAGTCTGTAGCAGAATGGGGGCATGTCCTGGCTAGTCAAAGCCCTGCCATTCGCTTTGCTCAGAATCGTATTCCACTTCGGCGCCGATGCATTTCACGCCTTCCAGGAGCATCGGTGTGCCGTGGTGTCGGTCTGCAAGGCAAGGGAAGAGCGCACATCAGTGGCGGGGTTCAAATTGTTCTGCCGCTGGTTCGGTGGGCATGGCTTGGGGCGTGCTTTGCTTAACGCTGGCACAAAGCTTTCCCCACACCAGCTGAGACCTGCAGCGCCAATCAGCCGAGAGGGATATGTCAACTGAAAAAAAAAAAATACTCCTTTGTTCTTTTTAGTTGCCGGCAGAAAAGGTGTTGGGGAAAGCAAGCGCATTCCTTAAATACTTCACATAATTGCTAGGCAGCCGAAGCTGTTGGCGTGCAAGATTATTATTGGAGAGCATGATTGATGACTCTTGGCTATGGATGTATCCCATTGGAGAATATACATCCAGGGGGTGGAGGGGGAAGATCAGGATCAAGGGTGAAATGAATGGTGTATCTTAGTGTCAGCTACATCCAGATAATGCCGAAATGGTCACTCCTAATAAATCAATTTAGTTTTACTCTTGAGAGATGTGGCTAGAGACTTATGATTTGAATTGGGGGTGGTTTGTCGGAGCCCTGACAGGGCCGATCCTCACCTTTCCTCTTTTTCCTCCTCTCAGCTGATCTTCGGGTTTTGTTTTGTTTTTACTACCGGTTCGGTTGAACCGGGCCAAATCGGTAGCATACCACCACTGGCGCACAGGTGAAGTGGAGGGGCAAAGAGCACCGTGTGTTTGTGTATGTGTGTCGGAGGCCAGCGCAGCAGCCCACGAGTCGGGGCAGAGACCCTTCTTCTGCTTGGCACTTCTCCTCCAAGATCTTCTACCTGAAAGCATCTCCAGGTGCACATGGGAGGATTCACTCAGCCATCATGGCTGCCCAACCACGGTCCTTAAAAGTCGTCGAGCGCTCCTCCCGCGTTCCCCTTGTTTGGCCAATCAAATAATCTTGGTAGCTCGGGGCTGAAATGAGGGTGTCCTGGGTGCTCTCTGAGCTGTTTTTTTTTTCTTTTTCTTGGAGACGTTTCATGACCCAACTAGGGAACGTCATCAGTGCTAATTAAGGAGTGGGCTTTGCTCTCAGTTTCTATTCTAGGGGCTTGCCCCATCGGTGTTGATGGGGGGTGGGGGAGGAATGGACTGTATAGGTGGTTCTTTGGCTGGGCTGTTTACAAGCGCACAGATTAACTCCAAAGATTAACATCAGACCAACAATCAAATAAACAGCACCCCAAACAAGGAACTGACGAATAAGCCAACAGTAAACAGCTCAACCAAAGAACTTCTAAGGCAGGGGTCTCAAACTCGCAGCCCACGGGCCAATTGCGGCCCGCAGGACGGTATCCTGTGGCCCCCACCTGTGATATGAAAGTATAATATTAGTGCGGCCCGCAGGGGGAACGGACCTCTGAAGGAAGTCCCGCCCGCCGTTCCTCGTCGTGGCTTCTTCTCCACCCTGAACTTTAACAAGTCCAAGTACAGGTCCAGACTTATTGAGGATCATCTTCAAGCCATAACTGAGGGTCTCAGGTGCCTCCTCTCTCAAGCCAAATGTGGCTCAGATATGTGAGAGGAAGCGTTGTCAAGTCTCTGGCAGCAAGGATTAAGCTGGAGAAGCCACGTTCTGAGGAACCGTTCATGATCTTCATTCAATGTTCCATTCATGGGTTCAGGAGAGTTCATGTATTGGAGAAATCATTAACTGTTGATGACATTTGAGGATATTTTTTTAACAACGTTTTTTGTGGAATCCCTTATGCGGCCCAGCCTCACCCAGACTCTGCCTCCAGCGGCCGCCAGGTCAATTGAGTTTGAGACCCCTGCTCTAAGGCCTTCCATGCCGACACTGACAGGGCAATGCCCACTCCCTTCCAGCCCTGATGAAGTTACCTAGTTGGGAAATGAAACATCTGTGAGAAAACCACCAAGCTCAGAGAGCAACGAAGACCTCTCATTCCCGTTTCCTTCTTTCCTTCCTTCCTTGGTACCTTTCTCTCTCTTTCTCTATCCAGATAGAGAGATAGAGATAGATAGATAGATAGATAGATAGATAGATAGATAGATAGATAGATAGATAGATAGATAGATGAGAGAGAGAGAGAAAGAGAGAGATTGAGAGAGAGACAGAGAGAGATTGAGAGAGAGACAGACAGAGATGGACAGAGAGACAGAGAGAGAGAGAAAGAGAGGTTGAGAGAGAGAGACACAGAGAGAAAGAGAGAGAAGTTGAGAGAGAGACAGAGATTGAAAGAGATGAGAGAGAGACAGAGAGAGGTTGAGAGAGAGACAGAGAGAGAAAGAGAGAGAAAGAGAGAGATTGAGAGAGAGAGAGAGAGACAGAGAGAGAAAGAGAGAGAGATTGAGAGACATAGAGAAACAGAAAAAGCGAGACCCCACCCCATTTTCCAGGTAGAGAGGTGTGTGTGTGTGTGTGTGTGTGTGTGTGTGTAAGAGAGAGAGAAAGAAAGAGAGAGAGAGAGAGAGAGAGAGAGAGAGAGAGAGAGAGAGAGAGAAAGAAAGAGAGAGAGAAAGAGAGAGAGAGAGAGAGAGAGAGAGAGAGAGAGAGAGTGTAGAAGACCTTATACTCATGATGGGGAACCTGTGGCATGCAGAGCCATTTGTGCCGGCATGCAAGCCACAGGCAAACTTACCTCACTGCGCACGCGCGCGCCTCACAGCTGATTCTCCCCTCTCCTCCTTGGGGCAGCCCCTCAAATACTGGAAGGCTGCTGTCACGTCCCCCCTAAAAGTCCTTCTTTTCTCTAGACAGGCCAAACCCAAATCCTGCTGCTGTTCTTCCTATGTTTTAGTCTCCAGGCCGTTAATCATCTTCGTTGCTCTTCTCTGAACTTTCCCCCAAGTTTCAACACCTCTTTTTTAAAGCTTGGCCTTGATGGCTTAAGATCTCACCCCCTGGCATCCTCAGCTTGGCAGATTAATTCACCCCTGTTAGGAATTGATAGTCACCTAACAGTTGGGTTGGAAATATATAAACCAAGATAAGACATTTAATACTGTCTTTTTAAGGGAATGATACAATTGTAATTGGGTGTGGTTCCTCAAACGGCCATAAGATGGAGCCAGAAACCTGGGTTGTTTAGTCCTGTTGTTGCTAGTTGGTCGATGTTCTGATGTTCGCTGTTTTTGGTTCCTGAATTTTTGACTGTTGCTGATTGTCGTTCTTCTTGGATTGCTATAAGTCTGTTACTGAACTGTTTATGATACTGGGACTTTGATATTTGGATTATCCCTGGACTGAAAAACTGACTGCTTTAACCGTGTAAGACTTGGACTGCTTGTTGGACTTTGCTTAACCGTTTACTGGAAGTAAAAACCTACATTTTACTATACGGTGTGTCTGTGTGCTGGTTGAGTGTTATTCCTCACCACTCTCACTACGTCTCCCTGTGTGCACTCATTCTCCTAATGGGGAATTACCTCAACACACACCCCCACCGCCGCCGAGATGTTTCTCATAGACCCCGCAGTTTTAATTTCCTGAGCATTGTCGCCTCTTGGCGGAAACAGGATATTAAACTAGCCCTTGAGAGATGCAGATAGGAAATGCAGAGAGGCGGGAAAGTGAAGGGGGGAGGGAGAGAGGGAGACCAGCCTGGGTGCGAGAACCGGCAGAGCCTTACCCATCACTCGGGCTTGCACCACGACTTTGATGCTGGCACTATGGTTGCTCTCGCTGCAAAGGACCATTTCTTCGTGGAGAACCCCTTCTTTATGGGCCACGTATTCGCACTTCACCCTGTAGCCTGGGAGAAAAAGAAAGCGGGAGCCCCATCAAAGGACACTCCGAGAAGAACTGGGGTGGGGGTGGGGACTTGGAGAGGCAGGAGTTGCAAAATGCCAATCCCCACACACACGCGCACACCCTCCAGTCTTCGAAAGGAGAAAGCGACGCACAAGAAGGGGGGAAAGACCAGAGGAAGGTTCCATTAAATGGATTTATTGCTAAAAGCCTCTGCACAGGAATCTTCTCAACTAACCTTAACACGTGATAAGAATTAGATGAGGGTCCACAGAATTCAAAGCGGGGGGAGGGTTGGACTTAGTTTGCTTGTGGCTTCGTAAGGATTAGAGGCTGATCTCTCTTTTGACTCCAACGCCTACATCCTGCCATCTCTTGTCCTACACATCTCCTTCCTCTCCTTCCTTCTCTCCTCTCCCTCCCTCCTTCCTATTCCTTCCCTCCCTCCTTTCCCTCTTATCCCTTCCTTCTCCTCATTCCTTCCCTCCCTCCCTTTCCCTATTCCTTCCTTTTCCTTCCTTCCCTCTTTCCTTCCTTCTCTCCTCTCCCTCCCTCCTTCCTATTCCTTCCCTCCCTCCTTTCCCTATCCCTTCCTTTCCTTTCCTTCCTTCCTTCTCCTCTCATTCCTTCCCTCCCTTTCCCTATTCCTTCTTTTTCCTCTCTTCCCTCCTTCTCTCCTCTCATTCCTTCTCTCCCTTCCTTTCCCTCCTATTCCTTTCTTTCTTCCCTCCTTCCTATTCCTTTCTTCCCTCTTTCCTTCCTTCCTTCTCATTCCTTCCCTCCTTCCCTCCCTCCCATTCCTTCCTATTCCTTCCTTCCCTCTTTCCTTCCCTCATTCATTCCATCCCTCCCTCTTTTCCCTTCTATTCCTTCTTTCCTTCCTATTCCTTCCTTCCTTCCTTCCTTCTAAAAGGATGCAAATGACCAGCTGTCTGCAAGGAGTATCAATCCTCCCGTTCCCCTCCATCCAGCCAGAGCTGAAGAAGCTTCTGGGATGAGAAGGGAAACCTCTTCAAAGAAAAACAAGAACACCCAGTTGCATCATGGAAAAAAAAGCACCTTTGGGGTAGCCAACGAGATCTTACCTTCAGATACGGGCGCGATGTCAGTCACCTTAAGATGCAGGTTCGACAGGGGCGCTGGGCAAATGTCCGTTCCCAGGACCTGCACGAAAGGCAGGACGAAGGTGATTTCGTACTTGTGCATGATCTTGAGGAAGCCAACCTGAGCAAAGGGGGGAAGAAAAGTCAGGTCCAAGGCCCAGAGGCGCCAAACGAACGCCGTTGGAAAGGCAAACGTTAAAGAGACCCTTCGAAGTCACAGCGGCACGGGAAGAAAGGGGACTTAGGACCATGTTTCACACTTACGACCGTTGCAGCATCGCCGTGGTTCACGTGATCAAAGTCCAGACTGTTCTGGCTCAACCTGGTTCCAAGAGAGCAGACACGAAACAAAGGCAGCAGCCCCCGCCTTCTAAGGTTTAATCCGCGAATTCTGTTTCTTCACAGATAAAAGGCTGCTTCCAACTAATTAGCTCTGACAAGAAAAAGCCTTGCCAAATTGTTCTTCAAGGCTGCCAAAAACCCACCGGTAAGAAATAGTCTGCAAGAGTTTTCAAATACTAACTATAATGTCCGCGAGGCTGAGTTTCAGAGCGTCTTTGCCTTCTGCAAAGAATGCTTCTTCAAACCTGGCTTTTATCTTCTTGAGGGAGGGGCCATTACCTTGCAGCCTTACTCC
>NW_020769548.1:5657-16680 GCF_900518735.1 Pseudonaja textilis
ACTGCTGCTGCACATTCTGTTTGGGGGTTTGTCCCCAATCACTAACAGTTACCGATAGAGATAACGGTTGCTAGGGCCACGACCTGCCGTTTCAAGGTGTTAGGGGACAATCCTTTGTTAAGGCCCTCCTGGAGGAAATCCAGAACTTGCGCAACAGAGGGAGTGAGGGGGTTGATTTGTGGGACCAGTTACAGAAGGCGACCCACGTGGCGTTGTAGATTCGGGTGGTTGAGGGCCGTCTGGCAGCTAGAATGGTGTCTATGACCTGGCTGGAAAACTTCTCCCTCTTTAACAGTCCCGCTCAACCTCCAGACGGCTAATTGGAGCCATTGAGGTTCCGGGTGTAGAAGTGGACCTTGAGACAGAGAAATCCTGTCTGGAGGGATCCTCTGGGGGGGGCACTGAAAGGTTGCGGAGGTCTGCAAACCACAGATGTCTGGGCCAATAGGGGGCAACCAGAAGGAGTTCCGCCTGTTCCAGGATTAGCTTGTGGATGACCCTGGGAATGAGGGCCAGCAGGGGGAAGGCGTAAAGAAGTCCTGGGGGCCAGGGGCAATGCAGAGCGTTGTGGTTCTCCGCCCCATGGGAGGGGTACCTGGAGAAGAACCTTGGGAGCTGGGCATTGAGGGGGGATGCAAAAAGGTCCAATTTTGGAAGTCCGAAGATTGAGGACGCTTCCCTGAACAGAGATGGGTGGAGGCGCCACTCTGCCTGGTCTATCGTGGCCCTGCTGAGCCAATCTGCTCGGATGTTTAACGCCCCCAAGATATGGTCTGCTTTGATGGATATGAGATTTGCTTCCGCCCAGCGACATAGGCGTTCGGCCTCCCTCATGAGCCGAATCGATTGAGTGCCCCCCTGTCTGTTGATATGGGCCTTGGCCGTCACGTTGTCCATGAGGACCAGGACGTGTCACCCGCGTACCTGAGGGAGGAAACTGCGAAGTGCCAGGTATACAGCGTGGAGCTCCAACCAATTTATGCTGCAGAGTCGTTCTGTTGTCGACCATCTGCCCTGGGACGAGAGAGAATGGACATGTGCGCCCCATCCGAACAGGCTGGCGTCTGTAGTGAGGGTAAGCCTGTGGGGCTCCTTGAAGTAGTGACCCTTGATGGCCGGTCTGGTCCACCAGAGGAGGGACATGAGGACTCTTGGAGGTACCCTGACCATGAGCCTTGAGTTGCTCCTTCCGGATTGCTGGTACGGAAGCAGGAACCATTGAAGGGATCTGGTATGAAAACGGGCCCAGGGAACAATAGAGATGCATGAAACCATTTTGCCGAGTAACTTTGACAAGTCTAATAAAGAAACCTTTTTTGAACGTCTAATTTGATGAACGGATTTTTGAATGCTAAGGAGTCTTTCCGGGGACAGGAAAACCAATTCTTGAACAGTGTCAATCACCGCCCCCAAATGGGTTAGCCGGGTAGAAGGGGATAGGTGACTTTTTTTCCAGTTTATCAGGAACCCATGGTCCTGGAGAGCAGAGAGAGTGATTCTGGTGTCTCTTTCTGCTTGAGTTTTGGAGGGGGACAGGATGAGAATGTCATCCAGATAGCAGTGGAGGTGGACTGGGAGGTTCCTAAGATGGGCTGCCAGGGCCGCCAGGACCTTGGTGAAGGCTCTGGGGGCCGAGGCTAATCCAAAGGGAAGGGCAACGTACTGGAAGTGTTGTTTGTTATAAGAAAAATGTAAGAATTTGTAGTGAGAGGGCCGAATTGCGATGTGCAAGTACGCCTCTGAGAGGTCAATTGAAGTGAGCCAGTCCCCTCGTCTGGTTCCCAAAAGAATGGATTGTAATGTGTGCATTTTAAATTTGCGGGGAGACAAGTAGCGATTGAGCCGTTTTAAATCTAATATCGCCCTCCAGCCCCCGCGAGTGCTTTGGCACCACAAACAAATGAGAATAGAAGCCCCGTCCTCGTTGAGCGACGGGAACGGGTTGAATAGCCTTTATGTCGAGGAAGTGCCAAATGGCGGCCTCCATGAGGGTGCGCTTGGTACGGTCTCTGGAAAGGGGGGAAGTCATAAAGAAGTCGGGAGGGGGGGACTAAAATTCGAGGGCAAGACCAAAGCGAACAGTGTCTCTGACCCAGGCATCGGATGTGGAGGCCTCCCATCGGCTGGCGAAATGCTTGAGACGTCCGCCGATGGGAAGGGAGTGGATTGAGTTATCTGGAGCACCGGAAAAGCCTGCTCCCAGATCCCCGGAAGGGTCTTTTGTAGGAGCCGCCCCTTCTATTCCTATCGTGGAGTCGGTTTGATCCTGGGAAGGGGGCGGCCGGTAGGAGGGAGACCTCTGGTATCTGGGGGGAAAAGAGGTCTGGAAGGAGGAACGAAAGGATCCTCGTCGAAAGGGCAAGGGTGCCCTGGAATCGGACCTCCGAAAAAGGGAGGGGAGATATTTTCTCTTATTTCGACTCTTGACCAATAAGGGATCAAGGGCTGAACCGAATAATTTACCTCCCGAAATGGGAGCAGATGCCAATTTTACTTTGTTCTTAATGTCCGCTTGCCAATGGCGGAGCCAAAGCAAGCAGCAAGCTGTGACATGCGATGATATGGCCCTTGTGGAAAACTTCACAGACTGGTAGGTGGCATCGGCCAAGAACTCAGCCGCGGCCGTGAGTTTTGCAATGTCCTGGTGTGCCCTAACGTTGGACGCGGGGACATGTTGTTTTAGCTGGAGGAGCCACCAGATTGAGGGTTTGACCAATTAGTCGAATGAACACCTGAGGCCTAGGAGAAAAACGAGGATGGGCCTCCAGCAGTTGCCTCCCCAGACGGAGACTGGGGGGTTTGGGGTGCTGCTACTTCGCCAGCTGAGGGGCTGCAGGATAGCCAACGGATTTTTGAGGTGGCTCAGGGAGCCTCGAAAAACAGAAGGAATGTATGACAGGCTTTAAACAGTCCCTGGGGATCTGCTTAGTGGGTTCGTAATAGCCATGCAGCCTGACGAGTGGCCAAGATGGCGTCCGGCCACGAGGCGGCGACCAAAATGGCAGCTGCGAGCCGACGCTGGGGATCCGAGGCTTCCAGCAGTGGAAAACAACTCTCCCAATATAGAAAAGGCCCTGTTCGAGGGCAAGAAAACGGGAGGAGAAGGGGGGAGGTTAGCTCTCCTCTGGTAGAGTGGCGTTCAGTGGGGGGGAAACAACCGATCGGGAGGCAGGGATGCAAAACGCTAATGGAAATAGCAAAGAAAGCGACACGGAAGAACTGCTTGATACGATGGGGGGGGCCAACAGCGCAAAGCGCTGGGATTCCGCCCGATTATCACCCCCCGAGGTGGGGAAAGAAACGCTCCCCTAGGGAGGCTATAGACCCCAAGGAAACACCCAGCTGCGCAATTGAAGAAATGAAACGATCCAACCTGAATAGAAGAGAATCCTGATTCGACCAAGAGCTCAAGAAAAACAGCCTGACTCACACGAGGCTGAGCTAAAACTGGGGAACGCTACGATGGACCACGTGATGGGGGAGGAGCGTTCCTCAATTCAAGCTCAGCCTGTGAGAGCCGAGACTGGAGCACCTCCCACTCTGGATGCTCGCAGCAGCTCTATGGAGAAAGAAAACAGCATCAAAACCTTTCTTGCAGTTGATAAAAGTGGGGAAGAACAGTGTTTAATTCTTCACCTAAGCCTCAAGTAAGGAGAAAGCATTAAGTCTACAACAGGGGTATCAAACTCGTGGTGTCACGGCAGCATCATATGATGTATCAGGACTTTTTTCCCCTTCACTAAACTGAGTGGGGGCGGGGCCAGCATGTGACTCATCCGGCCTGTGGGCCGCGAGTTTGACACCCCTGGTCTACAGTGTGAGACTTTGAAACAATATTATGCTTGAACTGATCTGAAACCCTCTGGAAGACTCCTGCTGTCTAAAAGAGCCTTAACACCTTCAAATACATTGTGATAGCCATCAATCAAGATTATTGAAGGGTAACATTTTTATTCCAAATAGAAAGGCTGAAGCAGTTTCTAGACATGAGAGCACCCAACACAAAAAAAATCTAACTCCAAACTTGCAAGTTTAAGACTTGTGGACTTCAATTTCCAGAATTCCTGAGCTAACATGACTGGAGGAGGAATTCTGGGAGTTGAAGTCCACAAGTCTTAAAGCTGTCAAGTTTGAAGACCCCTGGCTTATGGTATTCTGCTTTTATGCACTACACTGCTTCACATTCAAACATCCAATTGTACTTCACATAGCATAGCACAATGAAATTGTTATACTTCCAACCAAACATTCTTTGGACATTCTTCTTCTCAGTTCCTTTTTGTATCATTTCATACAACCCTCAATATAGGCATTTAACAATAACAAAAAACATACTCAGAACTTCATGTAACTTGAAAAGCCTACATTACACAAAAATATGGTGTAGCATATTTAAAATCAACTTGGTTTGTATTTTCTCCTTTCATCTTATCTACATTAAACATATTTGGCTCTCTCACTTGTTCATTTTGTGATGTGATATTGCAAGTGGCAGAAATTCATTTAGAATTAGCAATTAATAGGCCAAAAATGAGCACACAAAATTTCAGAACTGTTTATCTATTGCAGAAAGACTCTTTTCAAAAGGAATTTGTTATATAGCAAGAGGGAACAAAATCACTGAAATTCCCTCAGTAGAGGGAAACAAAATTTATTTGGGTAAAAATCAATTTATCTCTCCCATAAATGTTGCTAGATTCCAAATCATGTTAACAACGGTCCTCCAGCAGAAATGTATAGATTGAAGTGTGTATGTATGTACACATATGTGTATGTGTGTATATATATTATATACACATATACTGTGTGTGTATATATATAATATACAAATACATATGTAAATATATATGCATATAAGACAACCTTTGTCTCTTTTTAGTGTGAAGTTTTATATATACACACACACGTTTATATACACATATAAACATTTTATGCCACGCATGTTTGCAAAGCGACTCAAAATTAAAATCGGCATAAATCAATATAATTATACAAATATTTTTTAAAAATTAAACACTAGAGTCTCAACATATTTTTATAGTGTGGTACCAAAACAATGCAATACTCTAGGTGTGGTCTTACTAAGTCTTTATAGAGTGGTATTAGTACCTCACTTGATCTTGATTGTACCCCTCTGTTAATGCAACTTAGAATTGCATTGGCTTTTTTCGCTGCTGCTGCATACTGCTGGGTCATTTTTAGATGGTTGTCCACTAAGACTCCAACATCCCTCTCACAGTTGCTGCTAATAAGCCTGGTTTCACCAAATCTATATGTATACTTTTGGTTTTCTTGTCTAAATGCAGGACTGCACTTTTCTCTACACTGAATTTCATTTTGTTAGGGCCCAGTCTTCAAGTCTGACAAGATCCATCTGGATCTTAATTGCTATACTTTAATACTTTTACCTGTCACATTTGTATAGTCCTCTTAAATTCTGATTAATAACACTCCTTCTATAAATTGGTTTCCCACCTAAAATATCAGTTTAAGTGCTCCACCTCCAAGTTACATATTCATTATCTCCCTTTTTAAATACCATTATGTGTTTAACATTACCTAAATCATTAAAAATAATATTCCCCATTAAGATTACATAACATATATAAATCAGATTCTGCATGGTTTCCCCTTTTTGATTTCATAGAATTGATCTACATTTTCAAAAAGAACAAATTAATCTACTCATTTAGTCCTAAACCCTGATGTAAATTCCATTTCAGCTCTTCTCCTAAATCATTCCATTTATCTCAATATATTTCAATATATTTAATTAACATATTCTATTATTTGTTACCATTACCTCTATACATAAAGGAAAAGAGCATTAACAAAAAATAACAATTCTATTTTCCAGCTTATCAATCTATAGTCCCCATTTCACAACTACAGGTTTATTTATATTACTCCCCAGAACCTTGCAGAATCCCCTCTCCAAATATCATTCAGCCATTATCTGTGTCTAATTAAAAAAAAATTCCCCATTTTTTTAGAATTCCCATATTTCTTGATTCCCAAGTCCTGTTTCTTTTCCCTTCCTTCACCTAATATTTTATCCTTTATTCTTTCACTCCAGTTTTAACCCCCTCTCTCTTTATAACTCCCTTCCGCCCTTTGAATTTCTGCTGATTCTTTTTCCCTTTTTAAATTTTCTGGATATTTCCCTCTTTATTCAGTTTCCCAAATCTCCGATATTTATTCCTAACTCTTTTCCTCTTTCTTTCCAGAGTTCTTTGTTCTCGATGGTAGTTAAACATGGCTCCTTGCTCCTCCTCCTCTTCTGTCCTCTGTCTTTGTTGTTCATACTCTGCAGTCGCCTCTTCAAAAAATTTAAAAACAAAGCCTAAAGTTTCACCTCATTCTTGTAATGTTTCTTTCGTGTTTCTAAGTTCCATCTTTAATGCCTGAAGAGATATTGCCATTTTACAGCTTTCTAATTAGTCCAAATAAATACTGTCCTTAAAATTAGTTTCCAACAGTCCACTTTTAGTCCTCAGCTAATCCAATGCCAAATCCATATCAGAATCAACAATTAATCCAAGGGCAGAATCTTCATGTTTCTTTCTTTGTTTCAGTGTTTCAAAGTTCTTGTTTAGTTGTATCAATTTTCCTTGTATTTTTAAGAAATAGAGTCTTTTATAAGAAAACAAATTAAAGTTAGTTCAGATGGCACGCTTTGTTCTGACAAATCCACACCTCCTCTTTCCTTTTCCCTTCCCGATTATTCAGAGCTTTTTTTAAAACCACAACCTTCCAAACAGTTCAGATCCAATTGATATTAAATTTTTTCTTTAAGAATTTTATAGTTCAGCTTTGTTAGTGCCTATATAAAGTCAAAATATACTTATCCAAGTGAATTAGGTGCTTTCTCCTCCAGCTTCTACCTCTCCCGGTTCAAAGCTCCGCACTATAAAAGGCAATTCACACCATTTTTGTTCCACTTTGTTTGCTGCTGTAAATCCTTTCTTGAAGATTCTTTGAAATGTTAATCCTGAGGGTACCTTCCATTTAATTATATCGTCCCGTTCCTCCTGCGGTTCACTTCTTTCTCTCTCTCCTGCTCAATCTTATTCCAATCTCATCTTCCCCTTCAAGGTGGCCATTTTAGACCACCGCTTCAGGTGTCTTCGGGAGGGAGGAATTGCCAAGCCGGGGAGGGGATTTGGGACTCCCCTCTACCCAGCTGATGGTCTCCCCTTCCCCCGCCACCCCTACGAGGCGGCTTCTGCCCCGGATCTAAAGGATTGGAGCTCTCCGACGCTGAAGCACAAACGAAGCTGTGCATGATCGTGGTCAGCGGTCCGTCTTCGGGGAAGCTCAAAACAGGAATTAAAAAATGAGATATGCATTGGGAATAATACAATAAAATAGAAAATGTATAAAAGCATCGTTAAGAAATTGGATACAAAAATTGAATATGTAACTATGGTCATATTTATATGTATATGTGAAACCTGTAATCATGCTGTTCTTTAAAATGAGATGTTAAAAGGTGGAAAAATGAATAAAACTTGTTTTAAAAAAATCCATCTGGATCTTGAGCCTATCTTCTAGGGTGTTAGCTATTCCTGCCAGGTTAAGTATCATCTGCAAATTTGGTAAGTTCCACTTCTATTCCCTTATCTAAGTCGTTTATAGAGATATTGAAGAGTACTGGGCCTAAGACAGAACCTTGTGGCACCCCACTGCCTACTTCCCTCCATGTAGACTTAGACCCATTAAGGACTACTCGCTACTCGTTCATCAGCCAGTTGCGAATCCATCTGGTGGTGATGCTATCTATTCCACTTTTTTCTAGCTTACCAAGAAGTAGGTTGTGGTCTACTTTGTTGAATGCCTTGCTGAAGTCTAAGTATATTATGTCCACAGTATTTCACTGGTCTACTAATTTAGTCACTGTGTTGAAGAATGAAATAAGATTTGTGTCAGCCTCAAGATCTCTTCGGCTACCCTAACTGCTATCTATCTCATTTATCTCTCTCATATCCTATCTACTATATCTTCTCTACTGCTACGCTTAATTCTTTCGGCTGTCATTAGCAACGGGGGGAGGGGTAATTGTGGGGGGAAGAGAGCTGGAGGTGTTTTGCATTCCTTTACTGTGGGTAAGCAAAAGGAGGGGGTGTATGATTTCTTCTTTTCAACTTTCCATTTCCTTGCTAGCTTCTATCCCTTTTTGCGCAGCTGCGAAGTTTTATCAAAATATGTCAAGGTCAACGGACAGAGGCCTCATCACCACCTGAAGATGCCCACATGATCATATTCAGAACTTTTAATTGGAAGAGACTTCTGGACTTTGGGGGGTGGGAACAATTCCATTCCTTTGTATATGTGAACTGCGTGCCAAATTCTCAGATTCGGAATTCCATCTGTAGCTTCCACTTTAATTTCCAGTAAAAGAGTAACTTTGCTCTGATCTATGGAGTCTGGGTATTCCTTTCTTGGACTTTGAAGGGAGCACACACTGACAATTTGTTTGGCATGCTCTGTTTTTAACAAACCCGTGCTGACTGCTAGTTATTACTTTGTTTCTAGATGTTGGCAGATCTGTTTTGTTATCTTTTTCAGTATCTTCCCAGGTATTGATGTTAGGCTAATTGGTCTGTAGTTTCCTGGGTCTGTTTTTTTTTTCCTTTTTTGAAGATGGGAACCACATCAGCTCTTTTCCAGTCTTCTGGTAGTTCCCTGGTGCGCCAGGAGTTTTGAAAGATGTGGTGCAATGCTTCTGAGAGGACCTCTTCCATAATATGTGTGGGTGACACACACATTTTTACTGGCAACATATTAAAAATTGATCAAACTGTAGATGCAAAGGGAAAGGCATTGATAGAGGCATCAGAAAAATATCCCTTCAGTGGCTCCCAAAAGGAGAGCTTTCAACCCATGAAGGTTTAGCAGCCAGGGCAAAAGTTCTAGAAAGAAATTTATAGTATCCAATTTTCTATGCCAATTATTTTCAGATGTTTGATGTCACTTTCTGTGAGCTTAGTCAGGTTTGAAGCAAGCACAAGCCCCAAAATCCTTCACAGCCATGGTTTTGCTTTAGTAAATTACTACTGGCTGCCCATTTCCAAGGGTTGCTTCCTAAACCTCCCTTAGCTCTTAGTTTAGTGCATCCAGGGTTTGTGAGGCCAAATTGAGGTTAGCCAGTGTACAATCCAGGGTATTAATTTTTTTGTTGAAATTGTGCACAATGAGCCCTGGGACTCCTACTAATGAGACTATCAATGCAACATATTCAGCCTTACTGGGCAACTGCGTCGTTTGTGAGTCACAATCAGGGCTTGGGGTTAGCATTTCAATTTTAATTCTTCAGTGACCTGTATTTGAAGACCCAAATTTACAGTTCCCTTCAAATACCTGAGAATCCTTTTTACACCCATCCAATGCAAATGCGTTGGTGCAGCAGTAAAGCGACTCAAAATGCTTACTGCACAAGCTACTGTATGTCTGGTCTGGACCACTGTGACAGATATAATAGGCTCCCTATTGCTGACTGATATATCTCTTGATCACAGGCTTCACTTTCATCCTCACCCAAACTGTTATGAAAATCAGTGCTCATAGGTGTTGGAGCAGAATTACAATCCTTCATGTTATATCTCTCCAACAACTGTTCAATTTTTCTTTGTTGACTGAAAATATAACCGCCATTCTCAGTTTTGTGTATCTCCACACTGAGATAATTTTTTATTTCTCCCAAATTATTTAATTCAAATTTCTTCTCCAGCTTATTAGCAAATTTGTTTGCCTGTGGTATATCATTTGCAATTGTGGAAAGGGAACTTCACGAGGACAGTGGTGACACCCAAGCAGGAAAAGCCCGAGGGGAACATCAGGCCAGCCATAAAACAAACTTGCATAGGAAAAGAAATTTAATAAAAGGTATTGAAAGAAGCCCCCTAGACAAAAGCCAAGTAATTAAGAAAGCTAGGGAAACAAGGAAAAGAAAACCCTTACAAACACAGGACATGCCAAATCAGCAAAACAAAGACAAAAGACACAGAATAAATTACATAGGAAACAGACAGGAGATTGCCGAAAAACAAATAGAAAAACCCATTATAAAGGTAAAAGAGATTAAGAAAGAACTGATAAGGCAATCAAGCAGCCCCGCAGAGTTTATTTTCTGCACCTCGCTAAGTATGCCTTCCGGCGAAAATTAAACTCTGACAGGATTTTAATATCTAAACATTAAATATTAAACATTAAACACTAAATGAACATTCACCCGCAAAAGAAGGAAAAAGGTATAAAAACCAGGGACTTACCATTCGAAGTTAGCTAGCTAGCCCCAGGAATGCAGCCGCGCTGTCTCTCGCCTTCCTGAAAATAAAAAGATCCGGCTTTCAAGCAGTTGTCTGAATCCTTGCGCCAGAACTCTCCCAGCGGGAAAATTAGAATCCTCGAAGAAAGGCACTTTGACAGCCTTTCAACACAATGAAGCAAAGATTATCCACAAATGCTAACAGTTGACAATCCCCACCTTTTAACTTTCCAGTGTATATGCAACTTGAACTCAACTTGAACCTTGTAACTCTTGAACCCAAGACCTTTCGATGCCTTATCTAGACATATATTCCAATTCCTGGCTGACTGCTTCAGCACATAAATGGCCTTGTTTAATATATATATCAGCAAGGGAGAGGGGAGGAGCTGGCGTCGTGTCGGTTTGCAATCGAGTTCTAAGATTGCAGCCGATATCTTCGCCCCTGGCCGGTCCAAACAGACCTAAACCGTCCCGTACGGATGGTCATCGGTTGACCCAGGAGAAGTCCCTTTTGCCGGCGGCGGAGAGGCAGCCCCAAAGCTGCTGAAGTCGGGGCAGCTCCGGAAAGGAAGAAGCTGAAAGAGAAAGTGTGTCGGCTGGGTGAGAAACTTTTTTTTATTATTATTAACATTTTGAGGCTTGAAAGGACACTCTGATTATAAGAAGAAATCTGTGAGATTTTTGACAAAACTGAATAAGCGGCGTTTTTTAAAGGGAGACGTCAAAGTGAGGCTTGGCTATTTCTTTTCTTTA
>NW_020769548.1:17080-67134 GCF_900518735.1 Pseudonaja textilis
AGAGGCTCCCTTTGGTTATTTTTCTTTTTGTATATATATATATATATGTATATATTTTCCATTCTTTTTTAACCCCAATTACGTTTTCCTGGGAGGAGGGGGAAAGTGAGAATTAAGAAACTTTGTAACACTGCCAACTAGAGGCTTGAAAATATTTTACTTGAAGTGGAGAGAACTGTGAAAGACTTCTTCTCAAGGACATTTTAACTTGATAAGATAGAGGGAAGAGCACGGCAGAATATTATTACAGGTGCTCTTCTGGACTTCTATCAACAATTTAATATTTGAGGTTTGGCTTTGAAGCTTGTGGAGAAGAGAAGAGAGTCATAACAAGAGCCTTGGACAATTAAACAAAGTGCAGTGTGGTTTTTTTTTTTTATCTTCTTTTAGTTCCGCTATCCCTCCTTACCAGCATTACTGTAAACTTTTATTTTAGCAATATTTTTATTCTTGCCTTTTATTTTAAAGGGGAAGCCTTAGAATCTCTCATTTTTTTTTCCCTTTTCCATTGGGATTTTTGCTTTTTCCATCTATGCTCTTGGATTATTTTGGTTCCCTTTTTTTTTAATTGAGATTTTCTAACTGGATTAAGGTGTGAAGAACCTGAAGAAATCTTTCTTTTGCTTTGTTCTTTTTTATTATTATTATTATTGGGTTTTCTCCTTCTTTTTATTTTTATTTTTTATTGTGGATTATTTCATAATTGGATTAGGGTCTGGAAGAACCTGAAGAATCTTTTCTTTTTTCTTTTTTTTCCTTTACTATTGGGCTTTTCACCATTGGGCGTTTCCATTTCGGATTATAATTGGCTACCTTACTAATTGGATTAAAAGTTGAAAGAATTTGAAGATCTTGAACCATTTAAAATGAGTAGGAAACTTATACCTCCGGGTGCCTCTACATCTACTTCTGCCTCCCCACCATCTGGAGGACAACGTTTAATTCAGGCAATGCTAAAGCAAGACAAAGAACAAGAAAAAGTAACTTTACAGATGATTATGCAAGGAATCCAAGATCTTAAGATAAAAACAGACACCATTGAACAAAGAACAGGGAAGACTGATGAAAAAGTGGAAAATATTCAACAAATGATGGTGAAGTATGATGAGAGACTCCAAAAAATCGAAGAAGAAGGTAAACGAAGAGAGGAGAAGATTGGAAATATTGATAGCAGACTAACAGTGGTTGAACAAGATAAAAGTGGGATGCTGAAGTGGGAGATGGAGAGGTCAGAATTCTATCTCAGATTTCAAAACATAAAGGAAGAAAAAGGACAAGATTTGGCTGCGATAATGATAGAAATTCTGGCTGATGCTTTGGAAATAACAGAGGAAAAGATGATGGATGAAGTAGATGAGATATACCGAGTTTTTACAAGATATGTGATGAGAAATAATTTACCCAGAGAAGTTCACATCAGATTTACCAAAAAATCCATCAAAACACAAATCTTACAAGCAGCAAGAGAGAAGACGTTGAAATATAAAGGCAAAGAAATCCTGGTTTTAAAATAAATACCCAGAAGAGTGAGAGAGATGAGAAGAGAATATCGATTCTTGACCAAAGTGCTATTGAAAAAGGAGGTGAATTACAGATGGCTGATCCCAGAAGGACTGATGTTTACATGGCAAGAACAGAGACACAGAATTGATTCAATTGAGAAAGCAGAACTTTTTTACGCAGAATTTTTCGGAAGGAGAGAGGAAGAGGCAGAAAAAGAGGTCTCATTAATTGAATTCCAAGAGGAACAAATGGAGATTGAAAAAGAAGAAGGCGCAGTAGGTGGACAGGTGGATATCAAAGACCAACGTGAACCAAGATCTACGAGAGCTGCCAAACCTAAATATAAAATATAATCATGGAAGAGAAAAAACTGATTACAATGAATATAAATGGACTTAACTCAGCTGCTAAGAGAAGGAAGATTTTTCATAAATTAGGGAAACTAAAGTTTGACATAATTTGTTTACAAGAAGTACACATTAAAAAACAACATGAACAATTGTTAGTACAGCCAAAATTAGGGGAAATATTTACTTGACTCAATCTAAGAAAAGAGGAGTGGTTTTATATATTAAAGAGGCTACCCCAGCAAAATTGATTTACACTGATGAAGATGGAAGAGTATTAATGGTGGAAATAAAGGACAATAATATAAAAATACTCTTGATTGCAATCTATGCTCCGAATGATAAACAAGAAGAATTCTATAAAAAACTACACATGAAAATGACTGGACTGGACTATGCTAATATAATTATGATGTGAGACTTTAATGGAATTGTGGATAATAAACTGGACTATATAGCAACAACAGCAAAGCAAAATAGAAAGATTCTTCCTAAATCCTTTTTTAAAATGACAGACGAATTAACTCTAAAAGATATATGGAGAGAAAGAAATGTTAAAACCAAACAATATACTTTCTATTCAAATAGACATTTATCATGGTCCAGATTAGATATGATTTGGATCTCAACAGAATTAATATCTAGTGTTCAAGAAACAAATATTGAAACAAGTACTTGGGCAGACCATAACCCAATGACAATTAAATGCAAGGGACAAAAAAAAAGATTGAGATGGACGTTAAATAATACTATTTTAAAGGAGAAAGATTTTATACAATGGATTGAGAAAGAACTGGCTTTTTTAAAAAAAGAAAATAAAAAAGAAGATACTTCAATGTAGAATGTTTGGGATACAATGAAGGCATATGCTAGAGGCTTGATAATAGACTACATAAGAAAAAAGAATATTAGGAAAAGGCAAGCTACTAAAGCCTTGGAAGATGAGTATAAAAGACTTGAAAAAGAATTACAGAAACTGCCACAGAAAAAAGATATTAAATTGAAATTGGATATAACTAAACATAAAATGGGCTTAATAGAGAAAGAAGAACTGGCACAGAAAATTAGAAATGCTAAACAGAATTATTTTGAAGATGCAAATAAACCAGGTAGATGGCTAGCATATAAATTGAGAAAGGAGAAAGAGTCAAGGAAAATATCGCAGTTAATAGATGACCAAGGCCAAGTTTGTTATGGCAATAAGGAGAAAAAGGAAATTATTCGAGATTTCTATGGACAACTATATAAGAGAATATTGATGAGGAAAAAGTCAAACAGTACTTACAGAATGCCAACCTACCTAAGATATCCAAAGAGACTGAAGAAATGCTAGAAAGTAATATAACAATGATGGAATTAAGTGAAGCACTTAAGAAACAAAATAATGGGAAAACACCAGGTCCAGATAGGCTCCCGGCAGAATTCTACAAAATATTACAAGAATCACTGAGCACTCCATTGTTAGAAGTCATGAATGAAGCTATGTCAAAGAAGATGATACCTAAAACATGGTCAGAGGCTTATATTACACTTATTCCAAAAGAAGAGGCTGATCCACTGCAAATTAAGAACTATAGACCGATTTCTTTATTAAATGCAGACTATAAAATCTTTGCTTCAATTTTAGCAGAAAGACTTAAAAAATATCTGAATAAGTTTATTCATCCAGATCAAAATGGATTTCTGCCAAAGAGACAAATTAGAGACAATATGAGAGTAATTCTGGATACTTTGGAATACTATGAGGCACATCCTGAAAAACAAATGGCTTTGATATTCCTAGATGCCCAAAAGGCATTTGACAATGTGAACTGGAGATTTATGTTACTTCTATTGGAACAGATGGGTTTTGCCAGAAGATTTATCCAAGCAATAGAAGCTATTTATCATGAGCAAACAGCAAAGGTAATGATGGAGAGAGAACTTACAAACTCTATTAATATAAGAAAAGGCACAAGACAAGGATGTCCCCTATCTCCTTTGCTATTTGTATTGACTTTGGAAGTGTTGAATAGAAATATTAGAGAAGATAAAGTATAAAAGGAATGAAAATTAAAAAGGAAGAATTCAAATTGCAAGCCTTTGCAGATGACTTAGTCTTTATTTTGGAAGATCCTTTAGAAACAGCTCCGAAGCTATTGGAAAAGATAGAGACATATGGTGAGGTGGCTGGTCTGAAAATAAATAAAGATAAAACAAAGATCTTGTCGAAGAACATGTTACTAAGACAAAGAGAAGAACTGGCAGACCTGTTGAAAATCCAAGTTACGAACAAGGTCAAGTATTTGGGGATATACTTGACATCAAGATGTTATGACTCCCCTTCGAAATTCAAACGAACAAAACAGAAAGCAGCCGTTTCACAATTAAATCAAATGGAAAGAAGTCTTACAAGATAACGGCTGGCAGAAACCACAGCATAAATCTTTACTCTGTCCGGCAAACCAGTCCTGGCAATAAATCTCCAGTCTCAGAGCTTCTTGCTGTAACGTCCTCACTCAAATAGTCATTTTGTTCCTGGCAAAATGTACCAGCCCAGCTGTGTCCTTTTATACTCATTGAGGCAACGTGCTAATTTACTGACTCACTCTCCTCATTCGCTCCAGCTGATTTTGCCTTCTCAACCGTCTTCTATTTTTTACATTTAACCACAAATTTTCCAAGTTCTCATCTCCACTAGAAGACTCTCTCAAAACTTCCCTGTCAGCCATTCCCGGCTGTTGATCAGATAAGGAACCAGAGGAGGTCAAAGGTCCTGACAATTCTAATACATCAGGTCTGTCGTCCTTTGTCACATCCATCTCCTCATCCTGGTTATCAGTCCAATCACTAAGCCAGGCCGGCTCATATTTTTCTGCCATGACCTCCTCACTTGAACTCATATCAGTCACAGGAGCTGAATCCAAGCCCGGAGCCACAACATCAAGATGTAGTACATTAAAAGAGAATAATTATATTAAACTTAAACAACAGATAGCCTTAGATTTGAAGAAATGGGAAAACTTACAACTGTCATTAATAGGGAGAATTTCAACAATCAAGATGAATATTTTACCCAGAATCTTATTTTTGTTTCAAACAATACCAATTAGGCTCGGAAAAGACTATTTTGAGGACTTAAATAAAATTGTGTTGAAGTATATATGGCAAGGTAAGAAAGCGAGGATAAAGCTAAAGCTCTTGCAAGATGCTAGAATTAGAGGAGGTTTTGGCCTGCCTAATTGGGAGTTGTACTACCAAGCTGCAAATTTGATGTGGGTTAAGGAATGGATAACACTAAGAAAGACTAGATTGTTGACACTAGAAGGTCATGATTTGTTGTTGGGTTGGCATGCTTTTTTATGGTACAAGGGAACTAAAACACAGGGTTATTTTAGAAGACATTATATACGGGAGTCTTTGTGGTTAAACTGGGAGAAGATAAAAAAACAATGTTATCTGAAAATTCCAGTTTGGTTATCGACTATTGAAGCATTTTCTTATCCTATAATCTATAAGAAGGAACAAACAGTTAGATATGGGGAATTATTGGATGAAAAGGGTGAACTTAAATCGATACAAAATCTAGAGGAACAAGGTATAAAGATGAATTGGTTTTCATATGTGCAAATACACTCAAGGTATGATGAAGATTCTAAAACAGAGGGATTTTATGATAAACAGACTGATTTAGATAAGATTTTGACAGGTACTGATGAAAAGGTGATTAAAAAACTATATGGTTATTTACTGGGAATTAAGCTAGAGGAAGAACAAGTTAAAGAAACTATGATTGCTTGGGGGAGGAATTTTGGATGTGGGATTGATTTAGAGAAATGGCAAAAACTATGGTCGCAAAATTATAAAATGACAATGTCAACAGCTTATAAAGAAAATCTGTATAAGATGTTTTACAGGTGGCACTTTCCCCCGACAAGGATAGCAAGAATGTTCAAGAATAAATCTGAAAAATGCTGGAAATGTCATCAGATACCTGGCTCATACTACCATATGTGGTGGACTTGTGAGGATGCTAGAAAATACTGGACTAAAATCCGCATGTGGTTGGAAAAAATGACAAAGAAACACATAGATTTGAAACCAGAGTTTTTTTTATTGGGAATCTTACCAGATGCATACAGCAAAGACTTGAAATATCTGATTGTAAATGTATTAACTGTGGCTAGGATTGTATTTGCTAAAAATTTGAAAAATGAGAAAATTCCATTGCAGGAAGAAATTATTAAGAAAATATTGGAATGTGCTGAGATGAGTAGATTGACATTTGAAATTAGAGAGCAAGAAGATAAACAATTTTATAAAATTTGGGACCTTTTCTATCAATGGTTGGATGATAAAATACAATAATAGAATATTTAGAATGTTAGATAATAAGGAATATTTTTGTTTTTTCTTTTTCTTTTGTTATTTGACATCATATCTATAAAGTGTTTTTTAGGATAGATTTGGTATGATTATATGATTTGTTATAGAATAAATTACCTAAATTATAGTTATCTCATAAAGTATGAATGAATAAAATTATAGTCAAATGATTTTTTAATAATGATATGAGGACATATAAGTTTGGATTGATAAGAGTTATTATGTAACATAACTGTAATTGAGACTACGAAATGAATGCACAAAACTGATGAACCAACCGACACACTGTTTGTATATATGTACAGAAGAGAGCTGATGTTTTTATGTTTTGTTTCTTTTGTTTGTTTTTAAAAAAACCAATAAAATTGTTTTCATATATATATATATATATATATATATATATATATATATACACATACATACATATACATATATATATATCTACATATATATACATATATATATACATATATATATCTACATATCTATCTATCTATCTATCTATCTATATCTATATATCTATCTCTATCTCTATCTCTATCTATATATATATATATCAGCAAAAAAGCACTCATGCGTCACCACAAAATCTCCAGAACTGTAAAGCCTACAAACTTGAAATTTGGCATATATGTTCCTCTTTGCTTCTAGGTGCTCACTAAGAAAGGATTTTTCAAAATGACCATCAGAGCATTAGTATTTCCTATATTATTATTAACACGCTCTGATGCTAAGGAGTTCTACTCCCTCTCCCCACCTGAAAAGAAATCTCTTCCAAATGCAAAACACAAGCAGAGGAGAGGAGTTTCAGTTTTACTTTCAGAGCAGCAAACAGCTTTACTACAGAACAGCTGAGCTGAGCTAGCCCAGGCTCCTTGCTGTTTCCTTCTTGCTCACACAGCAAATACTGTTTGTTTCCAAACACCCCTCAACTCTCTCACACACTGACAGGATGCTAGCCAGATGAATACCTATGGATGCTGGTAGGCAGAGGCAGAATTTTTTCCCTTATTTTCCTCTATATAGATGTAAATATATATAAAATTACCCTTGCATCTGGGGATAAAAACCAAGATGACACTTGTATTAGCTCGATCAAAGGTGTAGAATGTCTTACAATATGAGAATTACCAGTATATATGTAGTCCTCAACTTATGACCAGTTGCTTAGTGCCCATTAGAGCCAAACGTACAGCCAGGTTTCAAAATTATGAAGGCTAGCCCCCCATGGTCATGAGACCTCACTTTAGGTGCTAGGCAATCAGCCTGCATTTACAGACATTTGCAGCATCCTGCAAACACATGACCGCAATGTATGATTATTTAACTGAAAACCAGCATTTACTTAGTTTTTGACAAAAAAAAGCTCCATAGCAAACAATGGGTTTGCTTAATGACCCTATACTCTGCTATGTTTGCTTAACAACCACTTCAGAAAAGGTCATAAGATTCGGTCACGGTGATGTCCTGCTTTACAACCATCATGATTTAAACCAGGGGTGTCAAACTCAAGGCCTGGGGGCTAGATCTGGCCCACAAGGTGCTTAGATCTGGCTTGCCCTGGAAACAGTGAAGGACCGGCCTGCAGTGCCTCTGCCAGCAAAAAGGGAGCTTGGGACAGCTGTACACAGCCCCCCTGGGCTCCATTTTGGGCCATGATGGCCTTCTGCAACCTTCTGCCAGCAAAAACAGAGCCCGGGAGGGCTGCCGTGGACGAAAAAGGAGCCTTGATGAGTGACATCGAGCTGGCCACACACACACACCCCGGCCCCCCAAGGTCAAACACAACACTGATGTGGCCCTCAATGAAATCGAGTTTGACACCCCTGATTTAAACTGTAATAGGCAACCCGTTGTTACAAAAAACCTTCCTAAAACCAAAAGAAATATATTCTGTCTTTCACAAACCTCTTCTCTTTGACTATTTAGAAAAATCTTTGGCTTGTCTTGCTGATGATTTTCTGAAAATTCCTAGCATGTTCTTCCTCCAAGTGGCCAAAAGAGAGACAGTAATTTCTCTCTGTGGTCTTTAAACAAGCACATACTCTGGGCAGTTCAAAATAGCAACACAGGGGACTGAAATAAGATACACCACCAAAATAGATGGTTGGTGAATTCCTGACCCTAGAGCTATGCTATGCTGTGGAAATAACTGTAAACGGGTGGGCTTCAAAAATTTTAGCAACTGGTTCTCTGCCCGGTTGCTGGGTGGCATGGCCTAATCCAGGGGTCGCCAACCTTTTGGACCTCAGGGACCACCAAACTCATAATTTTAAATCCCGCAGACCACTAATATGAATTTTTTTAAAAAGATAAATACATTTGTAAAATAATGATCAGAGAACTTCCATTTTATTAATATAAAATGCACCTATTTGATATAACAAAATGCTTTACTATATTTAATATTTTTTAAATTTTTATATTAAATATAAATTTAATATTAAAATCTTTATGTAAAATTTTTATATATAATATAAAAATGCTTATTTAATTGTAACAAAATCATAAATGCTTAATCATAACAAAATGTTTAATTGTAACAAAATTATTAAAGTTAGTGCAATTATTACAAAATATTGAAGCATTTAAATATTACACATTTTGTGTGTGATATTCGTTCCTGCTTGTTTGAAATAAGTTTATGGATTTTTGGCTCCAATGATGTTACTGCAAGACGGAGATTCATTTTTATTTCAAGACGAGACCGGTACTGAGTTTTAATTGCTGTGACAGATGAAAATGTCTTTTCACACAAATACGTTGTTGAAAATTGAATCAAAATTTTCATTGCTTTTTCACTCAACAATGAGTATTTACTTTTCACAGAGAGCCAGAAATGAGGTCTTGAGATGGATGACTGGAATTTAGCTTTGAGACGGTCGTCGGATGATAGATTGATGAGGCTTTCTTTTTCATGCATACTTAAATTGCTATCTTCAGTGTTTCCTGCAAATGGATCTATTATCCACATATTGCCATGTCTGGGATCTTTTTTCTTTGAGTAATAATGACCAAAAGATTCTGTAAGTGACTGTAAGTGCTACTGAACAATGGTTACCACCTGCAGGGGTGGGATTCTACCGGTTTGGACTGGTTCGGGTGAACCCCTTGTTATGATTCTGTGCAGTTTGGAGAACTGGCAAATTGTGCCACTGGCTGGCACTGGGGGTGGAAGCAGAACTGTCCTTTGGCATTAGGCATGGAGGCAACAGAGGGGAGGCTGGACAAAAGGGGAAGCTCTGCAGAGTTTTTTTTTTTAAGGGGGCAGAGGCTTCCCATTTTGATCGCCTTCCCCTGTTGTTGCCTCTGTGCCTGACGGACCTCTGCGTGACTCTCAGCTCACCTCTCCAACCCATGCATGTGTAGGCATGTGCGCGCCTAAGGTCTCTCTCCCGCCCCCCCCCCCAGCCCAGCGCTGTGACAATGGAGAGGAAAACATCTGAGAGGCTTTGGGCTGAAAAAAATGAGCATGGCAAAAAAGAGCTAGTTTGCACTTTCTTTGCAGCCTAGCAGCACAGAAGTGTGTGTGTGTGTGTCCCTGAGCCTAAGGTCTCTTCCTCCTGCTATCTCTTCCTCTTTTTCCTCACTTTCAGGGGTGGGATTCTATTGGTTTGGGCTGGTTTGGGAGAACCGGATTTTAATTGTACATCCAGTTCAGCGAACCAGTAGTTCTGAAGAACAGCTGGCCCCACCCACCCTTCCCTGCCACTCCCAGAAGTCGCCATGCGCCTGGTTCTGGCTCCCAGGTAAATGGAGGCTTGCAAAGCCAAAAACGGGGCGGGGGGGGGGGGGGGGGGGGGGGGGGGGGGGGCCACAAGGGTACCCCCCCACCCCTTCCCCCCACGCTGTTTTGGGTCTTCTAAGGCTCCAGTGTTGCAGGAAGTTATGTGACTCAGACCACGGAGTCAAAGGTAATTGTTTTATTTGCGCAAAGGTTCAGAGATACTTCGCCAAGGCCCATCTGAACACCTTCCTGTGGGTTTCACAGTTACTTTTATAGACTCCAAAGGTTACAAACCACAGAAAAACAACTTGTCAATCATCCATTGGTTACATTGAGTTTCAGCTACCCCCCTCCCCTGTTGCTGGGCAAAAGTAGCTGGATTTCACAGAATCTTTGCTAACCCACCTTGCTAAATCCTGACTTTTTGCACCTCCGTTCGTGTTTTTTGTTGCAAGCAAGACAACATTTTCCTGCTTGACAAATATGGGTGGATGACCAATGGATGACCCTTTAATCTGGCATTTTTCATTAATACACTTATTTCATTATCAAGCAGAATCATGTTAATATTTCCCTAAAAACAATGTATTTATTCTTTCTGCCTTATTCCCCCCTTTGAGACTTTATTTATTTATTTATTTATTCATTTTTACAATTGAGTCTCACCTTTTATGGTATCTTAGATTAGCCCTTGCGCATCTGTTAGGCATAACGTATGACAAGATTAACACTTTTGCAAAAGTAGGCAATTACAAATCCTTCTTAGATGAGTCGAAGTTGAAAAAACGAAGAACTTTCTTTAAACAATACGATTTATAGTTTGTTTCCTTTTTGAAGCATATTTGCAGTTTAGGTATTCTATCGAGACAGGGAAGTTTGACCACACTGAACACTTCTCTGACTACGCCTGATCTATTCATGTAAAAACAACAATCTTCTCCTAAGAATAGACACATACCTCCTTTCTCGGCTGTTTTTCCCCTTTTTATTGGAATTTTGAACTTGGCAAAGCTGTTTTACTTTTCAAGCTGGACTGGTACTTTTTAATCTTTTTATTTCTGTTTGTATTTCCTTCTCCTTTTTTAACAATCCTTTTGAAAATTCTTTTTTGATTAAGACTCTTCTGCTTAAGATTTATTTCTCTCCCTTTAAAAAAAAGCAGGGGGGAGATTCTACATTTTTTTTTCTTTCTTTTAGTTCCTGGTTGTAGATTGAGGAGGGGGAAGTGAAAGTGAAGGAAAGTAAGTACCACTGCCGCCCAGAGGCTTGGATACATTGTTTCTTTTTCCTTTCACTAGTTTGTGTTACGATAAAGGACTCTGAGCTGTGTATTGGAAAAGGTAGAGATGAGCATGGCACTTTGTTTATTCAGGTGCTCATTTCTGAACAGATAGTTGGAGTCTGGAGTTGAAGTTGAAAGAAAGAAGATTGAACTGACCTTGAAAAACTCTGAGCTGATTTATCAAAGAGCCTTGGATATTAGGCGGCAGAGGCTTGTTTTATATTAGAATTGCTTTTTACCTTTTGCTTCCCTTTCTACCCCCCACCCCCCACCCCAGTGGGGCTCTTTTTTTTCTCTCTAATTGGATTTTAACTTTTCAAACCAGGAACTAGAATGTAAACCTTTATTTGTGGTTTTTTTTGACTATCAAGAGGAACATATAGAATATTTTTCTTTTTTCCCTTTTTATTTATTTTTTACACCTACCATTGCAAATAATTGGATTAAGGTATACAAGTGCCTGGAGAGTTTCTTTTTCCTTTTTTCCTTTGGAGTGGCAACTGTTTGCCTTCGTTCTTTTTTCTTTTCCCTCTTTTTTTTCTTTTTTCTCTCTCTTTCTTTACAGATAAGCATTACAAGATGAGTAGAAAGACAACAGCCCCAGCTTCTTCAATATCAATCCCCTCACCATCTGGAGGACAACTATCTATACAGACAATATTACAACAGGAAAAAGAGAAAGAGAAGGAAGTGACATTACAGATGATCATGCAAGGAATTCAGAAAATTGACCAAAAAATTGAAAAGACAGATGAAAAAGTGGAAAATATTCAACAGATGATGATGAAATATGAAGACAGATTCAAAAAAATTGAAGAAGATATACAAAGAGATAAGAAAATTGGAGATACTGATGTTTGTTTGAGCAATATCGAGAAGGGCAGGAGTGAATCATTAGGATGGGAAATAGACAAATCAGAATTTTACTTAAGATTTCAAAATATAGAAGAAGGGAAAGGTGAAAACCTTGCTGAAATAATGGCAGAAATATTGGCAGAAGCACTGGAAATAACTAAAGAAAAGATGATGGATGGGATGGATGAAGTGTTTGTCTCTACACAAGATACGCAATGAGGAACAGAGTACCAAGAGAAGTTCACATTAGATTTACTAAGAGTATTAAGACACAGATACTCCAGGTGGTGAGAGAGAAAACACTAAAATATAAAAATAAAGAAATTGTGGTGCTGAAACAGATACAAAGAAGAGTAAGAGAGATGAGAAGAGAATATTTATTCTTGACTAAAGAGCTACTTAAAAGAGGAGTAAACTACACATGGTTGATGCCAGAAGGCCTTTTGTTCACTTGGCATGAACAAAGACACAGAATTGACACAGTTGGAAAAGCTGAGCTATTCTACTTAGAATACTTTAGAGAAAAGGAGGAAGAAGAAAGGAAGGAAGAGTCACTAATTGAATTCCAAGAGGAATCTATAGCAGTAATTGAAAAAGAAAAAGAAGAAGGTACAGTAGGCGGTGAACCCAGAGAACAACGAGAATTGAGATCTACTAGAGCAATAAAACCCTCCTATAAAGCTTAACATGGATGAAAGAAAATTGATTAAAATTAACATAAATGGACTTAATTTGGCTATTAAAAGAAGGAAAGTATTTCACAAATTAGATAAATTAAAATTTGACATAATCTGCTTAAAAGAGGTACATACACTGCTCAAAAAATAAAGGGAACACTTAAATAACACAATGTAACTCCAAGTCAATCACACTTCTGTGAAATCGAACTGTCCACTTAAGTAGCAACACTGACAATCAACTTCACATGCTGTTGTGCAAATGGAATAGACAACAGGTGGAAAGCATAGGCAGTTCGCAAGACATCCCCAATAAAGGAGTGGTTCTGCAGGTGGTGACCACAGACCACTTCTCAGTTCCTATGCTTTCTGGCTGATGGTTTGGTCACTTTTGAATGTTGGCGGTGCTTTCACTCCAGTGGTAGCATGAGACGGAGTCTACAACCCACAGAAGTGGATCAGTAGTGCAGCTCATCCAGGATGGCACATCAATGTGAGCTGTGGCAAGGAGGTTTGCTGTGTCTGTCAGCGTAGTGTCCAGAGCATGGAGGCGCTACCAGGAGACAGGCCAGTACATCAGGAGATGTGGAGGAGGCCGTAGGAGGGCAACAACCCAGCATCAGGACCACTACCTCCACCTTTGTGCAAAGAGGGACAGGAGGAGCACTGCCAGAGCCCTTCAAAATGACCTCCAGCAGGCCACAAATGTGCATGTGGCTGCTCAAACAGTCAGGAACAGACTCCATGAGGGTGGTATGAGGGCCTGACGTCCACAGGTGGGGGTTGTGCTTACAGCCCAACACCGTGCAGGACGTTTGGCATTTGCCAGAGAACACCAAGATTGGCAAATTCACCACTGGTGCCCTGTGCTCTTCACAGATGAAAGCAGGTTCACACTGAGCACATGTGACAGCTGTGACAGGGTCTGGAGACGCCGTGGAGAACGTTCTGCTGCCTGCAACATCCTCCAGCATGACCGGTTTGGCAGTGGGTCAGTAATGGGGTGGGGTGGCATTTCTTTAGGGGGCCACACAGCCCTCCGTGTGCTCACCAGAGGTAGCCTGACTGCCATTAGGTACCGAGATGAGATCCTCAGACCCCTTGTGAGACCATATGCTGGTGCGGTTGGCCCTGGGTTCCTCCTAATGCACGACAATGCTACACCTCATGTGGCTGGAGTGTGTCAGCAGTTCCTGCAAGACGAAGACATTGATGCTATGGACTGGCCCACCCGTTCCCCAGACCTGAATCCAATTAAGCACATCTGGGACATCATGTCTCACTCCATCCACCAATGCCATGTTGCACCACGGACTGTCCAGGAGTTGGGGGATGCTTTAGTCCAGGTGTGGGAGGAGATCCCTAAGGAGACCATCCGCCACATCATCTGGAGCATGCCCAGGCGTTGTAGGGAGGTCATACAGGCACGTGGAGGCCACACACACTACTGAGCCTCATTTTAACTTGTTTTAAGGACATTACATCAAAGTTGGATCAGCCTGTAGTGTTTTTTTCCACTTTAATTTTGAGTGTAACTCCAAATCCAGACCTCCATGGGTTGCTAAATTTGATTTCCATTGATATTTTTTGTGTGAGTTTGTTGTCAGCAGATTCAACTATGGAATGAATAAAGTATTTTATAAGAATATTTCATTCATTCAGATCTAGGATGTCTTATTTTTGTGTTCCCTTTATTTTTTTGAGCAGTGTATTAAAAAGCAACATGAATATATACTAAAACAAGAACAATTAGGGAAATTATTCACATCACTGGCACAATAAAAAAAGAGGTGTGGCATTATATATTAAAGAAACAATTTTGGCAGAACTAATTTATACAGATGGAAGGATTTTGATGGTGGAGATAACGGATAACAGCGTTAAAACACTTTTAATTGCAATTTATGCCCCGAATGATAAACAAGAAGAATTTTATAGGAAATTACATACAAAAATAACTGATTTGGACTATGTTAATATCTGCATGATGGGTGATTTTAATGGAATAATTAATGACCGGTTGGACTATAAAACACAGAAAACAACAAAGAAAGTTAGAAAGATACTACCAAAATCCTTCCTCCGAATAACAGAAGAATTTAATTTAAAAGATGCATGGAGAGAGAGAAATGCGGAAAGTAAGCAATATACTTTTTATTCAAATAGACACACATCTTGGTCTAGAATAGATAGGATATGGATGTCAGCAAAATTATTGACTAATGCATGACAGATTGAAATAGAAACAAGCACATGGGCAGATCATAATCCAGTATCAGTTATTTGGAAAGGATACAAGAAGAGATCCAGATGGACTCTAAATAATATGATTCTGAAAGAAAAAGATTTTGAACAGAAAACAGAGAAAGAACTTGCTTTCTTCTTCAAAGAAAATAGAAAAGAGGATACATCTTTACAGAATCTCTGGGACATGATGAAGGCCTACACAAGAGGCTTGATAATAGATTATACTAGGAGAAGAAACAGAAAATAGAAAAAGACATTGAAGACATTAGAGGATGACTATAAAAGACCGGAAAAAGACTTACAGAAGTCCCCACAAAAAAGACATTAAAAATAAAATGGATATAATTAAACATAAAATGGGACTAATGGAAAAAGAGGAATTAGCACAAAAAATTAAAAGTATGAAACAGAATTACTTTGAAGATGCAAATAAACCAGGCAGGTGGCTAGTTTATAAATTGAGAAAGGAAAGAGAATGGGCATTGGTGCTTACCTGACACGCCATTTCTCTTCGAGCTGCGAGGAGCATCCAGAAAGTGGGTGGTGCTTCAGTCTGCATTCGTAGGCTGAGCTTAATTTTGAGGAACGCTCCTCCTCCTCCACGTGACTCCTCCATAGCGTTCCCCAGTTTTGCGAAGATGAGAGGAAAAAAATTCATGCTCTCATCCTAACTAGCTAAAGGTTCATTGGCTGCAACAAGATCCCACCAGACAGTGAAAGATTAGGGTGGGGCTGGATGCTCCTCGCAGCTCGAAGAGAAATGGTGTGTCAGGTAAGCACCAGCGCCCATTCTCCTTAGAGCTGCTCGGAGCATCCAGAAAGTGGGACATACCAAAGCTGGGCCTGTCCTACGGGAGGGGCGCCGTCTGGTCTGTAGGCACACCGGGTTCTCTAAAGACCTTCTGTAGAACCCTTCTGCCAAAGGAAGCCTCAGCTGAGGCAAACGTGTCAATCTTGTAGTGCCTGATAAAGGGAGACGGAGAGGCCCACGTCGCTGCCCGGCAGATTTCGTTTATTGGAGCCTGGGTAGCCCAGGCAGCCAAAGTTGCTGCACTCCTCGTGGAGTGAGCCGTGATACCTCTGGGTACCTGGAGGGCCTGTGACTGGTATGATCTGGCTATGGCCGCTCTTATCCAACGGCCTATGGTGGTTGGTGGTACCTTCAGCCCCTGTGTTTTAGGTTGAAAGGAAATAAACAAGGCCTCTGACTTTCAAAAGGTCTCTGTGCATTTGATGTAAATCCGCAAGGCACGTCTCACATCCAGAGTGTGCCATTGTCTCTCCCTTTCCTGTGATGGCCTGGGGCAAAAATATGGGAGGATAAATTCCTGAGCCCTGTGGAAAACCGAATTGACTTTGGGCAAAAAGGAAGGGTCGGGTCGGAGGACCACTTGATCCGTGTGAAATACGCAAAGGTCTTCCCTAATGGATAGTGCAGCGATCTCTGATATCCTACGGGCTGATGTGATCGCTACAAGGACGACTACCTTGTATGAAAGAAACTGGAGAGAAACCTCCCTTAAGGGCTCGAAAGGGGGTTTTGTGAGTGCGGAAAGGACCCTGTTAAGGTCTCAGGTTGGGTACCAGTGAAGGGTTGGAGGGTATAAATTTGTGGCCCCCCTAAGAAAGGCCCGAATACGGGGATGATGAGAAAGGGAACCGGCTTCTTCACAGGAGATAACCATTGCTAAGGCAGCTACCTGTCATTTTAATGTATTAGGGGACAGCCCTTTACTGAGTCCCTCCTGCAGAAAATCTAGAATTTGGGCAATGGAAGGAGAAGTGGGGTCAATCTGTAGCTTGACACACCATTTACGGAAAATGGACCAGGTGGCGTTGTAGATTCTTATAGTTGAGGGCCGTCTAGCTGCTAGGATAGTGTCAATGACCCTGCTAGACAGGTTTTCCCTCTTCAAGCGGTCCCGCTCAACCTCCAGACGGCTAGTTGGAGCCATTGGTGGTCCGGATGGAGAAGAGGTCCTTGAGATAGGGAGATCCTGTCTGATGGGATCCTCCAGGGTGGGGCCACTGATAGGCTGCAGAGGTCTGCAAACCAAGGACGTCTGGGCCAATAGGGCGCTACAAGAAGCAGTTCTGCTTTCTCGTGAAGTACCCTTTGGATGACCCTGGGCACCAGCGCCGGGGGGGTGCATACAGTAGTCCTGTGGGCCACGGGCAACGTAAGGCATTATGGTTTTCCGCTTCTTGGAATGGGAATCTTGAAAAGAACCTTGGAAGTTGGGCGTTGAGGGGGGAGGCAAACAGGTCCACTACCGGTTGCCCGAAGATGGATGCCGCCTCCTTGAACAGTGATGGGTGGACACACCACTCTGACTGGTCTATGGTGGCCCTGGTCAACCAGTCTGCTTGGGTGTTTGATAGACCCGAGATGTGTTCTGCCCTGAGGGAAAGGAGGTGGGCCTCCGCCCAACGGCAGAGGTGCTCGGCCTCCTTCATTAAGGGTAATGATTGTGTGCCCCCTTATTTGTTGATGTGCGCTTTGGCCGTGACATTGTCCATGAGGATGAGGATGTGGTGGCCGCGTACCTGAGGGAGGAAGCTGTGGAGGGCCAGTTGGACAGCGTGAAGTTCCAGCCAGTTTATGTTGCATAGTTGCTCTGTCGCTGACCATCTGCCCTGTGATGTGAGGGACTGAACATGAGCGCCCCATCCAAACAGACTGGCATCTGTGGTGACGGTGAGCCTTTGGGGCTCCTTGAGGAGGCAGCCTTTGTTGATGGACAATTTGCTCCACCAAAGGAGGGACGTGAGGACCTTTGGTGGAACCCTGACCTTGAGTTTTGAGTTGCTTGATCCAGCTCTTTGGTATGGAAGCAAGAATCACTGGAGGGATCTGGAGTGTAAATGGGCCCAGGGAATAATGGAAATACATGAAATCATTTTCCCCAGTAATTGAGATAATTCCAGAAGGGAAACCCTCCTAAGACGCCTGATGGTTCTAACGGATTTCTGGATACTGAGAAGCCTATCCGGAGATAGGAATACCTTCCCTTTCAGAGTGTCAATCACCATCCCCAGGTGGGATATTCTGGTGGAAGGGGATAATTGGCTTTTCTTCCAATTGATAAGAAACCCATGTTCCTGGAGAGTGGCTAGAGTCACCTCAGTATCCCTCACTTCTTGATCTTTAGAGTGGGATAGGATGCGAATGTCGTCCAGGTAACAGTGGAGGCGCACAGGGAGGGTCCTGAGGTGGGCAGCTAGTGCAGCTAGAACCTTGGTGAAGGTTCTGGGGGCGGAGGCTAACCCAAATGGAAGAGCCACAAATTGGAAGTGGAGGTTATTGTAACAAAGACGTAGAAATTTGTAATGGGAAGGTCGGATTGTGATGTGAAGGTATGCCTCTGTCAGGTCAATGGATGACAACCAGTCCCCCTGTCTAGTTCCCAGTAGGATAGATTGTAATGTGTGCATCTTGAACTGGCGATATACCAGATAGCGGTTAAGCCGCTTTAAGTCCAGTATCGCTCTCCATCCCCCCGAGTGTTTTGGGACTACGAACAGATGGGAATAGAAGCCCTGCCCTCGTTGAGACTGAGGGACAGGTTGGATGGCCCTTATGTCAATTAGGTGCTGGATGGCTGAGGCCATAAGGCTGTGCTTAGTGTGGTTCTTGGAGAGAGGACATGGCATGAAGAAATCGGGGGGGTGGGGGGATTGAAATTCGAGGGCAAGGCCGAACCTGATGGTGTCCCTGACCCAGGCGTCAGAAGTAGAGGCATCCCACTGGTTGGCGAAGGCCTTAAGACGCCCACCAATGGGAATTGGATCATGTGGCCTATCTGGAGCACCGAAAGGGCCGGCTACCAGATCCTCGAAAGGGCCTTTAGTAGTTACCGCCCCTTCTGTTTCTGTCAGAGGAGTCGGTCCTGTCTTGGGGTTGACCCGACCCAAAGGGAGGGGGCCTTTGATACGTAGGAGAGAAGGAGATCTGGTAAAAGGGCCGAAAGGGAGCTCTCTGAAAGGGCTGAGAGGTTCTAGGTTCAGGCTTCCGGGTGAGGGATGGGAGAATTTTTTTCTTATTGCGACCTTCCACTAAGAGGGGATCCAGAGACGGTCCAAACAATTTGTTTCCCACAAGGGGAGCGGAAGCCAATTTAACCTTATTCTTTAGGTCTGCCTGTCAATGCTTCAGCCAGAGCAGACAGCGGGCAGTGACATGAGATGAAATAGCTCTGGTAGAGAATTTAACAGAGTGGAAGGTGGTGTCGGCCGAGAACTTGGCTGCGGCCGTAATCTTGGCTATGTCCTGATGAGCTCTTACATTGGAGACTGGGACATGTTGCTTGAGCTGGCGGAGCCAGCGAATGGATGACCGGGTGAAGAAAGAGGTGGCCGTGGCCGATCTGATTGCCCAGGGATCCAACTGGTGGGCTCGGCGCAAGGCCAGCTCGGCTCGCTTCTCCTCCGGCCTCAAGGGGTCACTGAGGGTGGAGGAAGAGGCAAGACCCACGATGGGCTCATGAACGTCCGGAGTCCCCAATAAATTGGAAAATTCTTGGTCCAGGTTGAAAATTTTTTTTATCATGGGCCGACGGGGCGGGGGGGGCCGCTGAAGAGGCCAACTGATTAACCACCAGGTTGGAGAAGATGGGAGGAGTTGGGATTACTTCAGCTTCCACTACGGGCTGTTTAAAAATGGAGTCCTCTGGACCTTCCGGAGCAAGAGGAGTGGGATCAGAGGGAGCCTGAGTGTTTAGGCCTGAAATATTCCTGGCCTTGAAGAGGAGGGACTTGAATAATTGAGGCTTGAATAGCCCCACAAAGGTGGGTTGGTCGGGAGTGAGATCCTCGTCCTCTGACATCTCCACTTCTAAAGGGTCCACCTCAGAAAGGGGTTCGCTGTATTGCAAAGACCCCAAGTCAAACTCCTCCTCTTCTTCCCTGATTAGATCTAGGTCCCCTTCCTCCTCCTCCTCCCTTACTGTAGGGGGAACTTTCCCCTGAGGGGGTACCTGTTCCTGGAGCAGTTCCGATCTGGGCAGGGACCTTATGGATTGAGATTCAAATTCAGGGGCCATCGGATGGAGACCGGGCCTGACTATCTGCTGGAGTCCTTCTGCGATGCCTTGGCGGATAGCCAACTCCATCCAGGATCTCAGTTGCTGTGGAACCTCTTCTATGAGTGGTTCCTCTTGTCGTAGACCGGCGGCTGTAGGGGTGAAGGTAGCTTCTGGTGCCCGTCTAGCCAGTGTTCCAGGAGCCTGATGACCCTGAGAGGGTGAGCTGCGCCTGGATAAGGAGGAATAGACTAGAGGAGGGGGGGGTTGAGTAGAGGTAGAGGGAGTGGAGGGTGGTAGGACCGGAGGCACTGAGCCTGACTGTCTGGTGCGTCTGTCAATCTCCTTTTCCAGCGCCTTGTGGTGTCTTAAGGCATCCCTCTGAGAGGCTTTGGAGGTTTCTTTAGCCTGCCTGCGCAGATGGTGGGTTTTAGATTTGGCCTTCAACGAAGGACCTCTGGAAGGATTGCCCTCTGCCATTTCAAAAAGTAGTTGTAGAATATAAGAATTAGTGCGAGGCGGTTGGCACGCCTAGGGGTCGACCTGCAACAAGGCTGGGTGCCCTAAAAAATATTTCACGCCCCCCTTTTGATTTGCTCTTTATTTATTATTGTTTAAATATATATATATATATGTGTGTGAAAGCACTGCTGGCCCTCCCCTGTGCCACCCTCTGGGGTGAGAAAAACGCCTCCCTGGGGTGATTAGCAAACAGAAAAACCAAATGTGCAGGGCTAAGGAGGATAAAGAAACAATACAACCTGAAATAGAACCAGAGAAATGAAGCAGAATGAAATTTTCTTGGAACGGCCAAGGAGCTCTTCGAATCACTGCCTGTCTTGCACGAGGCTGAGCATAAACTGGGGAACATTATGGAGGAGTCACGTGGAGGAGGAGTGTTCCTCAAAATTAAGTTCAGCCTATGAATGCAGAGACTGAAGCACCACCCACTTTCTGGATGCTCCAAGCAGCTCTAAGGAGAAGCAAAAAGAATTAGCCAGTTGATAAATAAAGAAAGACAGGTTTGTTATAGAAATGAGGAGAAGAAAAAAATTATACAAGATTACTATGGGAAACTATATTTTCAGAATATTCAAGAAGAAAAAATCAAGCAATATCTTCAGAAAGCGAATTTACCTCAGATACCCAAAAATATTGAAACAATGTTAGAAGGAAATATAACAGTGATGGAACTAACAGAAGCCTTTAAAAAACAGAATACTGGGAAAGCTCCAAGTCCAGATGGGTTGCCAGCGGAATTCTATAAGACTTTTCAGGAAATATTGAATTTTCATCTTCTAGAAGTTATGAATGAAGTTATGTTAAAGAAAAGAATACCAAAAACATGGTCAGAAGCGTACATTACACTTATACCAAAGGAAGGTACAGACCTGCAGCAAGTTAAAAATTATAGACCTATATCTTTATTGAACTCAGACTATAAAATCTTTTCTTCAATTTTGGCAGAAAGACTAAAAAGATACTTAAATAATTTTATTCATACTGATCAAAATGGATTTCTGCCAAAGAGACAAATCAAAAACAATGTGAGAATCATTTTGGATACTCTGGACTATTATGAAGCACACCCTGAGAAGCAAATGGCGTTCATGTTTCTAGATGCTCAAAAAGCCTTTGACAATGTGAGTTGGTGATTTATTTTACTGCAACTGATACAAATGGGCTTTGGTAAGAAATTTATCCAAGCCATTGAAACAATATATCATGAACAAACTGAAAAGGTAATGGTGAATGGAGAATTAACAGAATCCATAGATATAAGAACAGGGACAAGGCAAGGCTGTCCATTGTCGCCTCTGCTGTTTGTATTAACATTGGAAGTGTTGAACAGGAATATCAGAGAAGAAAAGGAAATAAAAGGAATGAAAATTAAAAAGGAGGAGTATAAATTGCAAGCTTTTGCAGATGACCTGGTATTTATATTAGAAGACCCAATGGAAACAACACCCAAATTAATAGAAAAAATAGAAGAATATGGAAAAGTAGCAGGTCTGAGAATAAATAAAGACAAAACAAAGATATTAACAAAGAATATGTTAACAAGACGAAAGAGTTGGAAGAAACTTTAAAAATACAAGTCATTAACAAGGTTAAATACTTAGGGATTTATATTACACCAAGATGCAGTACCCTAAAGGAAGATAACTATGTTAAACTCAAACAGCAGATTGCGACAGACTTGATGAAATGGGAAAAATTGCAACTATCATTGATTGGGAGAATATCCACAATTAAGATGAATATACTGCCTAGAGTTTTATATTTATTCCAGACAATTCCTATTCGATTAGGGAAAGAGTTTTTTGAAGATTTAAATAGAATTGTGTTGAAATATATTTGGCAGGATAAAAAAGCAAGAATAAAATTAAAGCTGTTACAAGATGCAAGAATAAGAGGAGGGTTTGCCTTGCCCAATTGGGAACTGTATTACCAGGCGACAAGTTTGATGTGGGTAAAGGAATGGATAACACTAAGGAACAGTAGATTATTGACTTTAGAAGGCCACAACTTGCTGCTGGGATGGCATGCCTTTCTCTGGTATAAGGGAACTAAAACACAGGGGTATTTTAGAAGACATTATATTTGTGAGGCATTGTTTTTGAGCTGGAAGAAGATTAAAAGACAATATTACTTAAAAATTCCAACATGGATATCAACTATTGAAGCTTTTTCTTATCCAATAATATATAAAAAAGAACAAACAGTTAGATATGGGGAGTTATTGAATGAAAAGGGTGAACTTAAATCTATGCAAACATTGCAAGAACAAGGTGTAAAAATGAATTGGTTTTCTTATTTGCAAATACAATCTAGGTTTGATAAAGACTCCAAGGCAGGTGATAAGTTGACTGACTTAGATAAAATTTTGATGGGTACTGATGAAAAGGTAATTAAAAAATTTTATGGATATCTATTAGAATTTAAATTGGAAGAGGAGCAAGTTAAAGAAACGATGATTGCTTGGCGGAAAAATTTTGGATATGGGATTGATTTGGAAAAATGGCAAAAATTGTGGTCTCAAAATTATAAAATGACAATGTCAACTGCATATAAAGAAAATTTGTATAAGATGTTTTACAGGTGGCATCTACCCCCAACGAGACTTGCGAGAATGTTTAAGAATAAATCGGATAAATGCTGGAAAAGTCATCAGATACCTGGTTCATATTACCATATGTGGTGGACATGTTCAGACGCAAAGAAATATTGGACTAAAATCCACACATGGTTGGAAAAAAATGATAAAACAGTATATAGACTTTAAACCAGAGATCTTTTTATTGGGAGTCATACCAGACATATATAATAAAGAATGGAAATATTTGATTGTAAATGTTTTAACAGCAGCTAGAATTGTATTTGTGAAGAACTGGAAAAATGACAAAATACCTATGCAGGAGGAAGTTATCAAAAAAATTATGGACTGTGCTGAAATGAGTAAACTGACATTTGAAATTAGAGAACAAGAAGATAAGCAATTTTATGTGATATGGGATTTGTTTTATCAATGGTTGGATAAAAAGGCATGGTAATATAATAGACAAGATAATTTTGTGATAGAAATCTAATAGATTGATATAAAACATGATACAAATACATATAACCACTGGTTGAAAGTATAACATAAATTTTAAGATAAAACGTGGAACATCTTTTATAAAACGATGGAATAGTTTAGTCATGGATGATTAATAACTGATATATAAACATGTTAGTTTGACAATGTGAAGATTGATATAAATTGTGAGTAAATGACTACAAAAGTATAGCACAAAAGATACGTAACCAACTGACACACTGTATGTATATAAAATGGAAGAGGATTTATGTTTTTATGTTTTTGTATGTGTATGTTTGTGTTTAAAAATAAAACACTTTTATCTAAAAAAAAAAAAGAAATTTGGTAATTTGGTCTTGAATTGCTTGTGCAATGGGGCAAGGGTAACTTCTCTGCCGGAGACAAACAGGCACTGCCAGAGATTTCACTTGAATGACCAGTGGTGCATGGTGTGCTGCATATCCTGGCGGATTATCTTCTGCCCATAATTGGTGCACATCAAACTCCTGCCAAGTATTGAGGACTTGAACCTCTTGGGCCACCATTATTCTCCACATCTCATCTGGAGAATGCCTCGTGACTAGTGCCATTTTATCTTCCTCAAATGACAAAGTGGCCCCATTTTGCATAACATGTCCCGGCCCAATAAGGGAATGGGAAACCCAGGCATGTATAGGAATCAATGTTCAATGTCCCTTCCATTCAGGGAACCTCTCAGGGGCTTTAGAAAAGGGTGGCAATTTACAGAACCACCAACCCCTTGTATATTTATAACATCAGCAGAAAAGGGAGCCAACAAATTAGTAACTACAGATAAAGATGCTCCTGTGTCTACTAAAAAGGTCATATCATTGCCCCCTATCTTCATTCGGACCAAGGGTTCGGGGGGGGGGGGCTTTACTTAAACCCAGTCCCCTTCAGTCTGTAGGCCATTGTTCAGCTGCGGCCAAGCCCACTGCCTCCACTCGTTCTTGTAATTGGCCTCGACCTCTTTCTTGGAATCCATATGGATGTGTCACTCTTCCCCTTCCTTCTCCCTGGGGCTCATTGATAGTGACTTTTCGATTTAAATATCCATGGCCTCTTCCTCTATTTTGTCCACATCCCTGTTCTATTCTTCCTTGTTCTAACCTTTTAGGGCATTCTCACTGTCAATGTCCTTCTTCCTTACACAAAACACACTGATTTCTTCCTAGGGCCCTGGAGTTGCCTGATAGTGCAGCTGCCAGCAATTCAGCCTTACGTTGCATCTTACCATCTTTCTTTTTCTCCTCCACCTTCTATTTACATAGACTTTACGTGCAATTTCCATTAATTGACTCATATTCATGCCCAATGCCCCTTCTTGCTTTTGAAGTTTCTTTTTGATATCAGTGGCACTCTGTGATATGAAAGCCATGGCTAACATATGGGCATTTTCAGGGCTCAGGGGGTCAGTTGGTGTATATGTCCTATAAGCCTCAATCAGTCTTTGGAAAAAGGCTTCAGGACGCTCACCAGCCTCTTGTATGATGGCTTGGACATATTCACTGGAGGTTTAGTAGCCTGTTCTAACCCCTGAAGGATGAGTCTCTGATAATTTTGGAGGTCTGTCATGTGTTGATAAGGATCCCACTGTGGATCCTGTCTGGGAAACCGCTGATTTAGTACAGCCTGAAGGTTTCCTCCATTCCCGGGTTTTAAGATCTTACTAATAGCATGACTCAGCCTCTCTCTCTCTTCACCATTGAGGGTATTCATTAATTGTTCTAAGTCCTGCCACGTAGGATTGTGCATCTTGATAATGGTTCCAAAGAGGTCAACAACCTCTTGGGGTTTGGCTGACAGGGGTCCATAATGTTGCTTCCAGTTTAAAAGGTCTGTTGTAGTGAATGGGACATATTGGAACAGAGGCTGAATGTCTACCTGGCCCTGGGCATCCATGACCCTTTGATCCATTTGGCGAAGGGGGGACAATAATTGGGCTCTAGTGCGGCCAGCAATGGGAGAAGTCCAATGGGAAGTGGGGGGAAAAGTAGGTGCAAGCGGGGGCTGAAGAGGTTCCTTAGCCCCTTGGTCAATTTTTGGCATTTCCTTTTGTATTCCCTGTGCTCCTGCCCTGGGAGTTTGATTATTGTCACCATCAACATTTGCTGGTTGAATGGGGACTGGTCCTTGCCTGCCTTGGACCACTGGACAATCCATAGGGGCGTATGGAGGAGGATTATCTTCTTCATAGGGTTCAGTTTTCAAGACAGGTTTGGTTTTAATCTGACTGTTCTTGACTTGAGATCTGGGATTTCCATTAATTCGGGCCACACAGACCCTCATGAGTTCAATCCTGCATTTGCGAAGCCCTTCAGGATTCTGTTTTACTACTATTTGCCACTGGTCAATATACTGGTATTGGTCTGGGTGACCATAATCTGGGTCAGTAACAATCTGGTGGACTTTTGAAATGATGTCTAGATTAAAACTTCCTTCTGGCTTCCAACCTACGTTAAAAGTTGGCCACTCATTCTCACAATTTTTTTTTTAAGTCATCTAAATTGGCCTTGGGCTCTCCATAACTTTCAGTAAAAACCTTCTTAAAATTCCTCAGCATACACTGAAGAGGTGTCCGAGGGACACTTCCTCCACCACCCATTTCTAAACACTGCCACTGACCTGCGGTGCAGGATGTTCCAACGGTCACCAACAGGAACTGCAATGGCTTAACCACCCACACAATACTAGGGCCTTGTTAGGATTCACTGATCCCGGGCCCAGGGTGGTGATCAGGCCCCCTCTTCCACTCTCAAAAGGAGTGGGTCTGCACTTCCCCAATACTTGCCTGCAGGCGTCTTCTTCCCAGTCGGCGTTATTTCGTAACTTATCTTTGACTCCACTTAGGCTCTTGGTCGGTTGTCCACCTACTACCCCTACGGTGCTGTCTGCCTTCCCTCTGGAGAAAGCTTCTATGCCGGCTGAAGGTTCAGCGAGACGGCCCTGGCTCGGCACACGTTGGTCCGTGCTGTCCTCAGCGAAATATTGTTCTGAGTCCTGCCGCTGTCGCCTTTAATGTTGCAGGAAATTACCTGACTCAGACCACTGAGTCAAAGATAATTGTTTTATTTGCACAAAGGTTCAGAGATACTTAGCCAAGGCCCATCTGAACACCTTCCTATGGGTTTCAGTTACTTTTATACACTCCAAAGGCTACATACCACAGAAAAACAACTTGTCAATCATCCATTGGTTACACTGAGTTTCAGCTACCCCCCTCCCCTGTTGCTGGGCAAAAGTAGCTGGATTTCACAGAATCTTTGCTAACCCACCTTGCTAAATCCTGACTTTTTGCACCTCCGTTTGTGTTTTTTGTTGCAAGCAAGACAACGTTTTCCTGCTTGACAAATATGGGTGGATGACCGATGGATGACCCTTTAATCTGGCATTTTTCCATTAATACACATATTTCATTATCAAGCAGAATCATGTTAATATTTCCCTAAAAACAACATATTCTTTCTGCCTTACCAGGGAGAGGCAAATTAATCACCTAATTGAACAGCCCATTTTTAGCATAGCAAGCCTCCCTGGAGCCTCAGGAAACCCAAAATGGCGCTCAGGGGGAGGGCGCGCTGGGGAGGGGGGCGCGCGCTGCTTTGGGTCTCCTGAGGCTCCGGAGTGCTGCCTGTCACACACCCCTGGCCACGCCCACCCAGCCAGTGATTCGGGCAGAGAACGGGCTGCTCAATTAGGTGATTAGTTTGCCTCTCTCACCTGTGGACTGCCTGCTCTCCCTCCCACCGGCCGGCATGTAAGGGCTTCATTCAGTTTGTTCCTGCCCTCAAACAGTAAAGGGTCTCCGGCAGCTGGGCTTGCAATTGGCTTGAAACAACTGAGTTCCAGGTCCTTCCTCCTCCTGCTCCTTTCTGCTTCTGCCTCCTCCTCCTCCTGCTTCCTGTTTCTCCTGCTACCTCTTCTTCCTTCTTCCTCCCCACTTTCCTCCTCTCCTTCTCCCAGCATTGCAACTGGGCTTGAGTTCCCTTCCTGCACTTCTCCAAGTTTGCAAGACAAACACGCAGCAGCCCAACTTGCAACCAAGTGCTTTCCCAAAGCCTTGTTGGAGGGAAACAAGGTATGTGTGTGTGTGGGAATGTCACCTTAAGTGGTAGGTCTCCAAGGGAATCCCTCTCTCATTTGCACCAAGACTGCTGAGTACTGACCAGTATCTCTGCCTCTCCCCCTCCATCTCTCTTTTGAATGGCTTTGTCTGCACTTCCTCAACGTGCTGGATCTTCAGTTTATTTTGCTGGAAGGGTGAGTAAGAATTGTCTCTTCTCCCCCCCCCTCCCACACTCTTAGAAGAAAGTCACAGGTCTAATCTGAAAGAGAATCACTGTGCTGAACCATTGAAAAGTGCAGGTGGTGGTCATTTACTCTCTTCCTGCTTTCCCGGGTCTTTGATTGGGGGTTTCCTCTGGAGCAAAAGCAGAGAGCCTCTTCCAGTGAAGATTTCTCTGTGTCTTCTATTTTTTTCCAGAGCAGAACAAAAAAGCCTCTTCCTGTGAAGGCTTTTCCAGTTCTTTATTCTGATTTTCTCCAGGAGCAAAATAAAGCCCTTTCCAGTGAAGTCTTCCATGTGTTTATTCTGATTTTCTCCTGGACTGGAGCAAAATCATCTGGTGGCAGGCTTTAAGTAACAATCCCACACTTATTTTACTCCATGTGTGGCCCACCCACTATTTAATTTATACTTCTGTTTGTGCTTCTTTCCCAAACTACTTTTCTTCCCCCCTCCCTCCCCCTTCTCTCTCTCTCTCTCTCTCTCTCACACACACACACACAGGTCCATGGTAAAATTGTCTTCCATGAAACCAGTCTCTTGTGCCAGAAAGGTTGGGGACTTCTGAATTAGACCATGCAGGAGAGCCCTTTTAAGGATTATGTATTAATAGAAAAGTAACTAACTTAGTTGTGATCCTTAACCAGGGGTCCCCAAACTTGGCAACTTTAAGACTTGTGGACTTCAATTCCCAAAATTCAAGTCCACAAATCTTAAAGTTGCCAAGTTTGGAGACCTCTATCCTAAATGCTAAAGCCGTTGCATATAAAAAAAACAAGAGAGCTCTGATCAACTATCACAGCCACATTTTGGATCTGAGTGGAGGTCCTGGGAAAGGTGTCAGAATAACAGAATATCACTTAGAAGGGACCTTGTGGGGAACCCTATACCATTTCAGAGAAATGGCTGTCCAGTCTTTTCTTAAAAACCTCCAGTGTTGGAGCACCCAGAACTTCTGGAGACAAGCAGGTCCACTGGTTAATTGTTCTCAGTCAGGAAGTTTCTTAGTTTTAAGTTGTTTCTCTCTTTGTTCAGTTTCCATCCATTGCTTCTTGTTTTGCCTTCTGCTTCTTTGGAAAATACATTGCCCCCCATTCTTTGTGGCAGCCCCTTAAAAGCCTGTTGCCTATCACACTCTTGGGCAAAGCATGTAAGCCATTTCCTCCTTTCAGTGGTCCATGAGAGTATATATATAGCACATAGATAATAAAATCAAAAAAAGGTGAACAACGTTTTTACAGAACTATAGATAAGTTGAGGCTGGGTGTGACAAGGAATGACTGGGAAGGGAGGGGCCAGGTGAGGCACTCCTTGTGAGTTGGTCATGCCCAGCCAGTCATGTGACCACCAAGCCATGCCCATCCAGCAAGCCACACCCACCGTCACATGACCACCAAGCCATGCCCACAAATTAAGCCACGCCCAGAGAACAGGTTGTTAAGAAATTTGAATCCCACCCCTGGGAACTAGGATGCCAAGAAACCTTTTAAGAATTCCAATATTTCTATTTTAGAGTCCCTGACAGAAGGTACTTAGTGATTGTACTTGTAAGATATATTTAAATAAATGGATTTAAGAAAAAACAAAACAAAGCAAAAAAAACAAGTATCTTTCCCATTTGAGATATTTTTATGCCAACCACAGTAATATGAAAGGATGTTTTTCTAAGCTTAGAAAAGTGTTGGGAGACACATTTCCCTTTCTTTTCTCTATAGAACATAATCATTGGGACAACAGCACCATTAGATGGCTGTATCCTGGTGGTGGCTGCAACAGATGGACAAATATCACAGAATAGAGAGAGCGTCTTCTGCTTGCTAAACAGTTTGGTTGTGGTCTAAAAGACACAGCTAGTGATCATCTGATACATTTGCTCAGGCAGGGCAAATGTAAGCAAAATTCCCTTATCTTTTTATCCCCTCATGCTATTCTAGATTGGAGTGAAACATGTAGTTGTGTACATCAACAAAGCTGATGCAACTGATGATAAAGAAATGCTGGAACTAGTGAAGCTGGAGGTCATGAGCTACTTACAGAGTTGGGCTATAATGGGGAAGCAGCTCCTGTAATTAGGGTCTGCTCTGTGCTCTTTAGAGGTCAGTGTTATATTGCACAAACTCTGCTCCTTTTATTTCCTCCCTTTATTAAGATGTATTACTAATCCCTGTGGTTTTTTTTGTAGAACCAAAATCCAGAACTGGGATTGAATTCTGTCATAAAGCTTCTGAATACAGTGCCTGTGCCAAAACGTAACCTTGATAAACCTTTTCTGCTCCCCATAGAGCGTACTTACTCCATTCCAGGTACCAAACTTTCACATTATACCCCACACATCCGAAGACGGTGATCCATTAAGAGGAGATAGCTATTTTGTACTTCATTATTTAAAGTGGCTTTAATTTGTTCTAGGTGGGGCACTGTTGAAGCAGGTATCCTTGAATGTGGTATTCTCAAGAGGAAGTGTGAATTTGTGGGTTACAAAACACATTTATGCTCTGTTGTGATTGGTAAGTAGGATCCTCCCCCCCCTTTTTTTTTTGCAAGATTGGTCTTCCAGTGTATTTTTAGCTTAGTTTTTCTCATGTTACTGGTCCAGTTCATTCGAAACAATTATGACCTGAAATTATGACTGAGGCAATGTGATGTCTTCTGTGGGCAATGGATCATCCACGTCTTCCTCAGATGCATCGAGGGAGGATGGAAAACATTCCTAGCACGTCTGGTATTGCTGACCCCGAGCTGCCGGCAGAATATCACTCGGCTGTGGAGAGCTCGCAAGCCAATGAGGAAGAGGCAGGGGAGCTGTCGGCCTTGGTGCGCAGGGCAGAGGTGGTGATCTGCCAGATTGATGGGAAAAAGGCACCACCCCAATTAATGGGCTGCACGGGAGGGAGTATTTAGCACGGCAGGCAGAAGGCGGCGTTGCTGGAAGTGTGGTTAAATGGTTGTTTCCAGGACTGCAACTTGTGGATGTAATTCAGTTGCAGAGTGTTTGTTTGTGTTTGGAGCAGCCAAGTTATCTGTGGGGTGGGCTAATTGCCCATTGCCTGGAAGGTTAGTCTGGAGCGTGTTCATGGCTTGCTTCGCTGAAAATGACCCCCTGGTTTTCTGGCTCGGACAATTCCCGCAACTTCTCCTTGCAAGCCCTGAAACTGGACTTGTTGACAAACCTCACTGGAGGTCCCAGACCTTGGGAGATTTGGGCTGTTTATTTTTGGAACCTACCCAGGCAAAACTTTATTTCTAAGACTGTGGTTTGGCTGTAAATTGTTTTGCTTTTGGTTATCTACTTGGTAGTGAGCCAGTTACTGTGCTAAGCTTGCAGCTGGGGGTTTACTGAAAACCTGAAATGGAACTGTTGTGGGAACAGACTAAAGCAAGCTCTCTACACCAACCCTGATGTGTGGGTGAGTGGGGTCAACACAGGCAATCCTTGACACAGGTAGTCCTCTGCTTACCACAATGGAGCCCAACATTTATGTTGCTGAGAAGTTTAAGTGGGTTTTGCCCAATTTTTCAACTTGCCCCATTTGTTAAGTGAATCACTGCTGTTAAATTAGTTGATCCTGTCTGAAGCGAGAAGATGTATGATGGGAATTAGTAATGTGCAAGTCTGGCTCCATCCAGCCACATCAGAAAGTTGATGCTCAGGTGAATGAGGGAAATGTATGTAGGAAGGCAGATTAGGATGATGTTTCACATTGTGTAGAGGACTGGGAAATAGAGCAGTCCATAAAACTCTGGAGCACATTAACGTTACTAAGGAATGGCTAGGCTAGTACCCCCCACCTGCTCTCCTACCCTGTAAAGTTGAGACAAGAAAAATAAATTGCTTTTATAGGTTTACTAGCAGGGTACCCATGCTTTGCTACAAAACTGTGATCGGACAAGTTTTTGGGAAGGAAAATAAGGGGAAAAATTGTGCCTCTGCCTACCAGCATCCATCGGTATTCATCTGGCTAGCATCCTGTCAGTGTGAGAGAGTTGAGGGCTTTTTGGAAACTGAAACAGTATTTGCTGTGTGAGCAAGGAGAAAGCAAGGTGTCTGGGCATGCCTCAGCTCAACTGTTCTGTAGTAAAGCTGTTTGCTGCTGTGAAAGTAAAACTGAAACTTCTCTGCTTGTGTTTTGCATTTGGAAGAGATTTCTTTTCAGGTGGGGAGGGGGAGTAGAACTCCTTAGCATCAGAGCATGTTAATAATAATATAGGAAATATACTAATGTTCTGATGGTCATTTCGAAAAATCCTTTGTTAGCAAGTGCCTAGAAGCCAAGAGGAACATACGTGCCAAATTTCAAGTTTGTAGGCTTTATGGTTCTGGAGATTTTGTGATGACGCATGAGTGCTTTTTTGCTTTTATATATAGGTGAAACAAAAAATTAGAATATAGTGCAAAAGTTTATTTCAGTATTGCAACTTAAAAGGTGAACCTAATATATGTGATAAGACTCATTACATGCAAAGCAAGATAATTCAAGCCATGATTTGTCATAATTGTGATGATTATGGCTTATAGCTCATGAAAACCCCAAATCCACAATCTCAGAAAATTAGAATATTACATGCAATCAATAAAACAAGGATTGTACAGAGAACAATACCGGACCTCTGAAAAGTATAAGCATGCATATGTACTCAGTACTTGGTTTGGGCCACTTTTGCAGTAATTACTGCCTCAATGCGGCATGGCATGGAAGCTATCAGCCTGTGGCACTGCTGAGGTGTTATAGAAGATCAGGATGCTTCAATAGTGGCCTTCAGCTCTTCTGCATTGTTCGGTCTCATGTGTCTCATCTTTCTCTTGGCAATGTCCCATAGATTCTCTATGGGGTTCAGGTCAGGCGAGTTTGCTGGCCAATCAAGCACAGTAATCCCACGGTCATTGAACCAGGTTTTGGTGCTTTTGGCAGTGGGCAGGTGCCAAGTCCTGCTGGAAAATGAAGTCAGCATCCCCATAAAGCTCGTCTGCTGAAGGAAGCATGAAGTGCTCCAAAATCTCCTGGTAGACAGCTGCGTTGACACTGGACTTAATGAAGCACAGTGGACCAACACCAGCAGATAACATCATCAACACAGACTGTGGAAACTTCACACTGGACTTCAAGCATCTTGCAGTGTGTGCCTCACCATTCTTCCTCCAGACTCTGGGTCCATGGTTTCCAAATGAGATGCAAAAGTTGCTCTCATCAGAAGAGGACTTTGGACCACTGAGCAACAGACCAGTTCTGTTTTTCTTTTGCCCAGGTAAGACACTTCTGATGTTTGTTGTTCAGGAGCGGCTTGACAAGAGGAATACAACATTTGAAGCCCACGTCCAGGATCGGTCTGTGTGTGGTGGCTCTTGATGCACTGACTCCAGCCTCAGTCCACTCCTTGTGAAAGTCCCCAACACTTTTCAACAGCCTTTTCCTGACAATCTTCTCCAGGCTGCGGTCATCCCTGCTGCTTGTGCACCTTTTTCTTTCACACTTTTCCCTTCCACATAACTTTCTATTAATGTGCTTTGATACAGCACTTTGGGAACATCCAGCTTCTTTTGCAATTACCTTTTGAGGCTTTCCCTCCTTATGGAGGGTGTCAGTGATGGTTTTCTGCACAACTGTCAGATCAGTAGTCTTTCCCGTGATTGTGATTCCTACTAAACCAGACTGAGAGACCATTTAAAGGCTCAGGAACCCTTTGCAGGTGTTATGGCTTAATTAGCTGATTAGAGTGGGACACTTTGAGCCTAGAATATTGAACCTTTTCACAATATTCTAATTTTCTGAGATTGTGGATTTGGGGTTTTCATGAGCTGTAAGCCATAATCATCTCAATTATGACAAATCACGGCTTGAACTATCTTGCTTTCCATGTAATGAGTCTATCTCATATATTAGTTTCACCTTTTAAGTTGCATTACTGAAATAAATTAACTTTTGCATGATATTCTAATTTTTTGAGTTTCACCTGTAAATTGATACCCTGACCAGAGGAAGGTGGCCGTCAAGCATCTTTTGTGTCTTAAGTTCATGACAGTTATGTTCCTGCTGACCTGGAATGTGACTTGTCACACAGAATTACCTGAGGGAAAGGTTTGTATTGCTTTTTCCCCACTAATTTCTTGTGCTTGATCACTGTTGAGTAGTGAGGTTTATAACAGGTGTTCTCTCAATATTTTAGAGTGCTACATTTCTTGCAATTGTGGAGGTCTACGTGTAGGTTGCCATCTATTCATACCTTTCCTCTTCTTTGCTGTAGGAAATGGTGATGCCAGGTAAGAATGTCTGCCTTAAGCGCATACAGCAGTACCCTATGGTCTTGGAACAAGGACAATGGTTCACTGTGAGGGATGGATCTCAAACCATGGGCACTGGAATAGTCACAAAGATAGTGCCACTAGCTCCAGAGGAGGATTGCTGGGATAATTAACTTGCAGCAGCTAGAATTGGTTGTGAATACTTCCTAGAAAACTGATGACACTGCATCCAGGTCTGCACAGTAGATGAAAGTGGCAGTCTTGGCTCAAAGAGGAGGGTTCCACTAAGGGGTGGGGGCAAGGGTGAAAGTTGTTTAAATAAAAATAATTAAAAAGTGAGCACAAGTTTTTTTTTTCTTCTCCTCCAGAATCATCCCTAGCTCAATGCAGGTGTGCTGAAGCTCCAAAACATCTGCACCACAAGCACATAACTCTGCTTATGCAACCTTAATCCATTAGATAAGCAGCATGCAAAAGCAGCACATTCCAATAGAATATATGTAATTTGGGGTTGAACTGTGAGCTGCTTGGTGCTCTGGGCTTTGTTGCTTGCTTGCAGACATTTCAGATCATGCAACTTTGGAGCACCAAGAACCCCACAGAAGCACATTTGTTACATTTTTGTGCTGCCATACATAGGTGAAAGGAAACATGAAATCACAAAGTCAAGGTATGGAAAACAAAAAAAAATATCTGCATGAAAAAGTGGAGATGGGATTTCTGTTGGTTTGATTGGAAAGGAGAAATATGATTTGGAAAGTGCTCATTGGAAGGAGTGAAACTCATCACTTTTTATCTGTTTCCCAGCAGTATTTTAACTATGTATTGACAAAGATTTTTTTAAAAAAGGTGATGTTAAATACTATCAACCATACACAGCCTTATTGTTGCAACTAATTACACGAATCATTAACAAGTTTGATAAAATTTAATGTACAAGTTTTTAGCCTGATTAAGCATTGTCAACCTGTTTCACAAATACGACCAGAATTATAATATTTGAGAAGGGATTAATATCCTTAATTCTAAAGTTTGTTTTCTTCTATACTTAATGTTTTTTTTTCGTTTAAAATAAAGGACTTTTCCTTTACTCACCAATTCACAATTGTTGGTTCAGATTACAGCTGTAAGGTTCCTATATACAATGCCAGATCCCTTATACCTCAGATTGACTAGCCAGGATCAAAGTAAGACACTGTAAGCAGGTTGACAAATGAAAACTGAATTTCATTGAAGAGCAGCAAAAAGCTCATGGTCCACAACACTCAACTTAACCTGTGCTTGTTTTAAAAGAATTCTCAGATGGTGACTAGCTGAGGCATAAAACCAGGACTTTTAAGTGATTCAAAATGGTCTCTAGAAATAGATTTAACATCTCAATCACACCATCATCCTTGTTTTCCCTTTTTGTAACTAAAAAAAAATTGTAACTAAGACTCCTGCAGAGGCCAAATTGAATCCCCAAAGTCCTTAAATTTAATGTGTTATTGATTCCAATAAAAGCATCAATTAAAATTTTAATTTGGTGTGTAACTGCATTCACAGGATAACCCCAGCACTAAAAAGTACTGCTTTAGGATCTGTTTCATTGTCACTCAAACTACTAATCCTTGGTGATCTATTTTCAGAGAGGAAAATTATGCTGCTAGACAACGTTGAATTCCAAAACAGTTCTTCAAGTCTGGTTGAGCTATGTATGCTGAACAGGTCACAAAGTTTTCCTCTGATGCTGCAGAACCACAATTAAGGATTGTTGCTTACAAACTGGCCCTCCCACACATTCAACCCCAAGCCCAACATTAGTTAGTTTAAATTTTTAACTTTTTAAATATTTTTACTTAACAAAAAGTCAAGATTTGTCCATATGGTCATGTCCTTGTCAAGTTAATGTGGGAAAGTGGCATTTGCTCTAGGAACCCCAATGGAGTTATAAATAACAAATTAAACCCTGCCCTCCTCTGAGCAATGGAAAGGGGTCTTGCTCCATCCCACTGGTCAACAATACCCTGGGCAGGCTTCACTAAACCAATGGAAAGGAAGGTGCTTGCCAAGAGGGGCTGGGCCAGACTGCATCCCTTCAGGGGCACAAGGGATGGCCCAGGCTTGGGGGGTTCAGCAACAGCCATAGCTGGCTGGGGTCTCAGGTCACAGGGAGAAGCATGGACATCAATTCCCAGGGGTGTGGAATGGAAGCTGCTGGGAGGGATGAGACTGAACTGGAAAAAGAAGAAAGAGGCAGTGAGGACCACACAGGCACACCAAAATCCGAAACATTATCTGTTATTTGCAGGGCAAGCCCTGCCCAATTGCCATCAACACTCAATCAATTCTTCAGAGTAACTAATTTATCCTGATCAGAAATGCTGACTATAAAAACTTTAATTTCCACCCATATGGACATGCTAGATGGGGATGTCAGTTTGGTACATCAGAGGGCTCATCTTTCCTATTAATCTACCACCTCCCCACCCTGGCTTTAAATAACAGACTTACCTTGGTGGTGCCCTATGTATGTGTAGGGGGATGGTGTGGAGGCGGAAAGGGTGGGCACACCACTCTGGGGCACACCTCCTTGAGGGGGTCCACCATGAGTCTGTGAGGGATGCAGTAACATGACTTGGGGAGCTCCAGGGTGAGGTGGTGGGGCAGCTGCAATTCCAGTCTGGACATGGGCCTGTAGTAGACAAAAATAGTTGAGGATTTTAATAAATGATACACCAATTTATCAACTAAGCCAGCAGAGAAAATGCCAATTTTTCTAATTTAAGTACATATATTAAGCAACTGATGTAACTCATGCCACTGAAATTTAAATGAGATGCTTAACCTAATTCCAAGTATTGTCCAAAGACTAATAAATTATTATTAAATAACAAATAATTCACGAAACAGTTGCTGTTCTTGGTACTAATACTGACACAATCTTTGCTCAAACTTATGTAGTAGTCTGTTGAGAATTTAAATGTTTGTCCAAGAAATCCTAGTAGACAAAATCATTACCCTGACATTTTTCCCTTACATCAATTGCCGCAAAAAATGTTACTGGTCATTATCCATCTCCTGGATTGTCAAACACCACTCTTGAGTATTTATGAGGACAGACACTCTGTAATGTCTTCCATGGTCAAGACCACTACCCCTTTTCCCTTCCCAAGTCAGGCATACTCACCTGAGTGACATGGGCCATGTTGGTGTATCCGTGCTGCAGCTGCTGATGGGCATGAATGGCATAAACTGCTGGCTGTGGGAAACTGCTCTGTGGAGACTGAGCGCTGGGCCCCGGGGTTATGGATGGTGGCGTAGCTGTCAGTGTAGCTGTGTGGTACAGGTTCTGCTGCTGAGCACTGGCCAAATGAGGGGACTGTCCAGCTTGGTGCTATAGTAGAAAGCACAAGAGTCACACTTCAACTACTAGTTTGCATTATTGCTAAATAACACATTTGGTATTTTATAGAGAAAAGCAAGATTTGAAACTCAGGTTAGCGTACATTTATCTGTGGGAAGGATGGGGAATGACTCATTTTATTAAATTTGTTTTAATGGCATTACATTATTTTTATTAAATTAGCCTTCTGGTTCTCTGATCTCTATATAACATAACCCCAACTCGTTGATCATGTTGTCATAGATTTAAATTATTCACATTATGAACATAAGTTCCCAGAGAAAGTACATTTATTTAGAGATCATACCAAAAAAGCTACATGTCAGTTATGGTGGGTAGGTTCCAACCACCCACCTGTCCTCAGTTCTGTATTTCCATTGCAGAAAATCCTCCCCCCCACCCCAATTTGACTTTTATTAATACCCAAATCAAAAGTAGTTGCAAAGCAGCATCTTGTTTAATTCCTAGACTGCCTTCCCTCTCAAATAAAGCATGCAAGGATTAATAAGTTTGTCCCTGGTGCTTCAATTCTGTAACAGCAGTTTCAGGAACCGATAGAACATCACTTTAAAAGCAATATTCCTTTTCATGCCACCTAGAATTTCTAGAGCTTCAAGGATCATGGTGCTCTAGGACCAACTTCAAACATAAAATCAAATAGCAAGGTGTTGAGTGCCAAGACAAGCATTAAGTGTCTCCTATGCAGTAACCCCATACTCGGTTCCTCCCCCTCCCTCCAAGTACCTGCACAGGGCTGGGGGCAGCATGTTGTGTTTGCTGCTGGTTGCCCGTGGGTGTGGTAGCTGGTTGAGGCTGATGTGGATGCAGCTGTGTGGCATGATGAGAATACGACTGATGCACTGTGGCTAGGGAGAGAAGCAGCAAGTAGCAGTCAACAAGGCAACATGGCAGGAGAAAGCAAGCTCAGGCTTCAGCTAAAAATAAAGGTACCATAAAGAGTTTGGGGCGTAGGTTGTTCTGCTGGAGGATACTGTGGAGTAGATGATGAGACAATAGCTTGGGGGTGACTGCCAGATGTCATCATACGGGGGTTATTCTGCAGCATGGGGGCAAACACAGGCTACAGGGAACAAAAAAGATAGAAAATGTGAGCAAAACAGAAAAACACATGTATCTGTTTTCCCTTGAACATTTATTGTATCCACCTGCGAGGAATAGTGGGCCATGGGCTGCATCATAGCAGGCTGTCCTGTGAACTGCTGGGGATTGTAGATGTATGAAGAGTATGGAGTAGCAGCTACCAGAGGGGGCCCTGCAGCTGCTGCTGCTGCTTGCATAATGGGAGGAGCTGAGTTGGGCTGGTGCTGGTCTGAACGCTGGGGAGGTAGAGACCCTATTCAGGAAAAAGAAATGGGTTAAGAAAAGCCATTTATACTCTTGTTTTTTCTCCAAGTGGCAGAACAGTTGAGCATTCCAGGCAAATTTTCCATGATCAACTAGCCTCTGGCCAAGAATCTCACCTTTAGCTCGGTATTTCGCCTGCTGTCCAGGCACAGAATTGGAAACAGGGTAGGGGTACATCTGAGGTGCCTGCAGAAAATAGCAGCAAACTAATTAATTCTAACTGTATCCTTACTACTATGCCTGATATGCTTTGTAAAGAACCAATAATTTGCAGTGCAAAGATAGGTCCATTCAGGTATCATTCTTCACACCTCACCTGCACAGTTGGGGTCATGTGAATCTGTGGGATGTAAGAAATATATTGTGTGCTGTACATGCCACTTTGCCCTGGGGTAATCACTGGGATGGAGGGTGTAGAATGGGTGCGTGGCCCCGGTGATGTAGGCGTACTTGTTGATTTGTTCTGGGGGAAAGGCAGCAGTTATTAGATATTTGAGTATGAAAGCAAGTTAAGAGATAACTGAATGTGCTGTTATCAAAAAAAAACCCACCCTGTGAACCCACACTAGCCCCAGAGCTAGTTACGCACCACAGAAAGAAGCGTCTTTAAGGGGTTGAATTCTTTTGCATTAGGATTCAATGTTGATTTCTTCACCTGCCTGGGTGGGAGTACAATGGAAATGAGACAGGAACACAGACAAACATGCAGCAGTCTTATCTAGAGGTAGTCCTCGACTTACAATAGTTCATTTAGTGACCTTTCAAAGTTACAACGGCACTGAAAAAAGTGACTTATGAGTCTTTCACACTTACAACTGTTGCAGCTTCCTCATGGTCACGTGACCAAAATTCACACTTGGCAACTGACTCATATTTATGATGATTGCAGTGTCTGGGGTCATGTGATCACCTTTTGTGACCTTCTGACAAGCAAAGTCCATGGGGAAAACAGATTCACTTAACAACAGTGTTACTAACAACTACATTGATTTGTTTAACAACTGGGGCAAGAAAGGTGGTAAAAGGAGCAAAACTCACTTAAATGTTTCACTTAACAGAAATTTCAGGCTCAACTGAGGTCATAAGTCAAGGACTGTACTCTGGTTCCCCCCAGACTCACTCTGAAACAGGACCATTTTCCTTGTCCTCTGCTTCCCCTTTACCCAGAGGACTGGCTGTCTGGGTCTGGCATTCCATGCCCTCAGAGGATCCTTTCTCCTCCTTGCTGCTGTCTTCACAGAAATCCAGGCTGGGCTTGGGAGACTCTTCAGACACTTCACACGAGCTGCCTACCCCAACCAACACCTCTGGCAGTTTGTCTTTTCCTTTCCCTTCAAGAGACTCCTTTGGCTGGAAGGGGTCATGGGTGGCCTCTGGAGAAGAGGTGGGCTGTAACTAGGAAGAGACATGAGGTAAGCAACTGTGGTCAGAAAAACTGCTTGTATTTTATGTTTCTATTTTAAAAGTGCTCAATGTTTTCCACCTTTTTAAACAAAGGGGAATAAGAGATTGTGCTCACCTTAAACTGGGCTCCAAACTTCCTCAACTCCTCAAGCTGATTTCTCTTCTGCTCATTTTGGAGACCTAGAGCAGTGCAATTGCCACAATTGAAGAGTTGAGAACTCAAAACCTTGAAGAGCATTTTATTATCAATCTCCAAGTTCTGTTAAGTTTTCTCAAAGCTGGTACTAACATTAAATGGGAGTAATTGGCTAAGGATTATGGGAGCTGTACTCCTATAAATCCAGATCGCATTGGTTTGTTGGCCAACTAAATTATATGCACCCGGTAAGTGTTTTTTTACTTAGCAGTGATTATTCAATTTTGTATTTATATTCCACTTTTCTGAATGAACAAGGTGATGGGGGGTTTGTAATCAAGTCTTCCTTCATTTATCCCCAGAACAATCCTATAAATTATACTGAGATGAAGAAGCTGGCTCAAAGTCATCTAGTGAGTTCTGAGTTTGTTAATTAACTATTTAGTTCATTACATTTAGAAGATAATTATTTACTGGCCAATTGTGATTGTACACACAAGGAATTTGTCTCCTTGTGTATAGACTCTGCCTGACTTGGCTCACAATTTTAAAGAACAGCAATGTTCAAATGTTCATATAAAATATGCAAAGCAACTCCAATCTGACATGTAAAGTAACAAGCAAAAAACTCAGTCAAAAGAAACAAACCTTTGCTAGTCTGTTTGACCAAGTCTGAGGTCCTTCCATCTTCTTTGGTGGCAGAGCTAGGCACCTCTTTAACGAGAAGAGGAAGGAAAAGGTTAAGAGGCAAAACGTATGCTATATTTTACATCCAGATACCTGGTAAGGAAAGAGGAACAAAAGCTTGAAATGCACCTGGAAAGTATGGCAACTTCTCAAAGAACCTCACCATTTATTCAAATCCCCTACTCTCCTTCTTCAGACAGACAAGAATTTGTTTACTATCTTAAAACATTTTTAAGTGATCAAACCTATCAAGTATTTAAAAACTGTAAAATCTAAAATATTCTTACTAGGGTAAAACAAAAGGGAAGAAAAAAAAAACAGAGAAGTTTACAAGTCAGCAATCTTTCCAGGCAGCAAGTTTCAAAAATCTAAACAAAGTCCTCAACATTTTTGAGGTTTTGTGCAGTACATCTGGGATTCTCTGGCCAGCTAATACCTATAAGGTTGCTTTGTTTTAGGTCCATTCTTAGTTCCTTCTTTGTTGACTGGCAATCAACAAAACCTGCTTAACTCCCAGCTTAAGTACTTACCTTCAACAGCAGTTACTGGGATAGATGTTGGGACTTTAGGTGAAGATGGGGAAGCACTTGATTCCTTGGTAGTCCTTGACTCAGACGGTGATGCAGGAACAATAGGGATAGCTGGTCCCACAGGGGGATCTTGGGAAGAGAGTGGAACAGTTGAGGCAGTCTTCGGTGAACGAGAAGCATAGAGACGGCCCACTATACAGTAAAGATGCATTAGATTAGGGCTGATATGTGAAGATTTTTTTTAATCAAGGCTCTCACAAAAAAAGACATCAGATTTGCTGCTTATTCTTTCTTCTACCTGTAGGAGATGCAGCAGAGACTTCCATGGGTCGGTTGGTTGGGGAAGACATGTTCCTGGCTCCTCGACTGGGTTGTTGAGACTTCGGAGACATTCTAGATGGACCTAAAACAAAGCAGCCATAGGTGGTGGTGAAACAAACCAGACACAAAAAAACCAAATAGTTCCGTTGACATCTATGCCTCTCCATTAACTAGCAAACAATGAAAATTTTATCATGCCAATGAAATTAGCAGCCACCTAGTTGCAACTGACATTTACAAATTGACTGATTAAGAAATGTTATTTTCTTATAAAGTAAATTTATATAAAATGTTTTACAGGTGGCATTTGCCACCAGCAAGGATGGCAAAGATGTTTCAAAATGTATCTCCCAAATGTTGGAAATGCAAACAGATACCAGGTTCTTATTATCATATGTGGTGGACTTGCCCTATGGCAAAAAAACGTTGGGCAAAAATAAAACAGTGGCTAGAAGGAATGACAAAACAACAAATAGACTTAAAACCAGAATTGTTTCTGTTGGGTATTCTACTGGAAAAATATAACAAAAGAATTACATATTTAATTTTACATGTGATAACAGCAGTGAGAATTGTGTATGCACAAAATTGGAAAATCAAAATATACCTACAGAGGAAAATGTAATAAAATATCAGAATGTGCCAAAATGGATAGATTAACTTTGAAGATCAAGGATAAGGAGGACACGGAATACTTTTTAACTTGGGAACTATTTTATCAATGGTTAGAACATAACAGAAGTTAGAAAATTAAAATTAAGGAGGATATGTAAATAAAAATGAAGCAAGTGTGTAACTAAATAATGAATGTTGAATAAATAGGATAAGAAAGTATTAGATTTCGAGGATAATGGTGATAAATGTGATATTTATAAGGTCTGATATTAACTATATGATAAAACTGAGCAGAGTGTTTAATTAAATAATGGAAACTGTTTAACAAGGATAACTGAAGATTATGGTGAATAGCTTGAGTGAATAAGAGTTATAATGTGTGTATAAGGTTTGTTATTTGTATTTAAAAGAGATTGTACCCAGACAGTACACTGCCATTGTGGATATGGAAATTTTATATATAACAAAGGAAATTGCATAATAACAAATAATTTTAAAAAATTAAAATGAATCGTGATTAAGTCAATGCACCAACCAGAATCCTTGTTGCAGTGACCTATCTACAAGAGGCAAACTACAAGTAGTCCTCGAGTTACGAATGGAATGGAGCCTGCCCATTCCATTCATAACCTGAGGATTTGTGGGACTGAATCTCGTACCTTGAACGAGATCACTCCGCTTTCCACCAATGCATTCACTAATCAAATGCGCGATTTGTTAAGTGCACGAGGTATTTCAAGGGGGGGAAGGCCAGGGGGGGGCTAGTGATGGAACAGACCACCTGCTTAAGACCACCCAAGGCCTCCAACCCACTGAAATACCTCATGCTCCCCCCCCCCTCCCAATCTGGAGGTAGGGCGAATGTTGCAAAGCCTCTGTGGTAGTTCGTAAGGGCGAACAACTGCCATGGTGCAGCAACATTTGTAGCTTTGGGACTTGTTTGTAAACACCAGGGGGCACTTATCACATAACTTCGAATGCTCACTAAGGGAACACTTGTAACCCAGGGATTACTTGCAAAGTTGTCACTGGTATTGTTACTGCTTCTCCTGATTTTCAGCCAGGACTTTCATTGAGGGCACTTTGTGAAGACCAACAATGCAATGTGACTATTAAAAGAGCCAGAAATTAGCCTTGGATCATTCATAGGTTGTTGACACTTCAAATCTAACTTCTTCCCATTTGCACTACAATCCTTCCTTTCTTCTTCACTCCTTCAGTTTAGAATCCATTTTTTATCCCAAACATACACTATAAACTGTGTCACTTCAACTTTACTTATATGTGTTTTCTTTACCTTTCAATGCTACTACCCTTCCTTTTGTTATTGTTCTCCAGATCAGTGGTCGCCAACCGGTGGGCCACGGCCCACTAGTGGGCCGTGAGAAAATTTTGGTGGGCTGCAGAGAAATGCACCCCAAAGCACCCCCCAAAGCCCTCCCACCCGCTGGCTCCCACCCTTCGGCCGAGTGCAAACCTGCAAAAAGCAGCGCAGTCCTCACTGGGCAGGACAAGGTAATGGCGCTGTTGCAGCAAGAGGGAGCTGGTGGCACAGGCAGGCTGAAGTGGCAATGGAGATGACTGGAAGGTGCAGGAGCGCATTTGCACCTTCCAGTTTGGCTCTTCCTCGATGGCCACGGGCTGTAGGGATGGCCCGGGGCAGGAAAAGTACTGGCTGGTGGGAGTGGGCAAGTCTGCACTCACCATCCAGTTCAGAGGTCCGGAATGGGGCGGCGGGGGCAGCATCAGTTATCTCGTCCCTCCCGGCGCCGCTCTGCTTTGCTGCCCCCCCCCCCCCCCGCAGAGCAGAAACAGCTCTCGCTGGGGCAAAAGAGCTGAGGTCAAGGAAGGCACAGGCAAGAGAAGACGGAAGCTGCTGCCTTTGAAAAGCAGAGACTAGTAACTTCTGTTTTGTAGCCTTTTTTTGTCTTGATTGGCTGGCAACATTGTGTTTCGTGTATTCATGTAAACACAATGTTGCCAGCCAATCAAGACAAAAAAACCCGCTACAAAACAGATAGAAGATATTAGAAACACCAATCAAACAGAGCACAGCAAACTCCAAGACCAATAAGCACAGACCAAGATTCCCAACCAATCAGGATGAAGAAAAAAACATTCTAACAAAGCATGAGGCTAGCACCAAATTTAAAACAGAAACGGCTGCAAAAGCCTGACACACAGATGAACCCAATACACAAGCCTGATGATGGCAGATGAGATTCTGTCGAACGTTGCTACAACTTTAAAAGCACAACTATAATGACATGGGAAAATACCCAAACAAAGCTGAATACCATACATATAAATACCCATGAAAACTTTATATATATAAAATTTATATTTAATATAAAAATATTTTTTTTATATTAAATATATTGTCTTTTTAAAAACAATCGTATTAGTGGTCCTCGGGATTTAAAATTATGAGTTTGGTGGTCCCTGAGGTCGAAAAGGTTGGCGACCCCTGCTCCAGATAACATAACCTTTGTCCTTCCATTTTTCCCCCTAGTGATGGTCTCATACACTGTGTGATTTCAACTTGTCCATACCATTCATCCCACCCTGCCCTTCTACTCATCAACTTACAGTATCTTTCTATCTTGGTAGCTTGAACCAGATTGATATTGCAATGAAGACAGAAGATAATCATTTCCTCATTCAAGGAAGTAACCCACTCCCTAAACATTTTTTGTGTCAGTGGTGCAAGTAGTCCTTGCTTAATGACCATTTGTTCAGCAAACATTCAAAGTTACAACAGCACTGAATGAGTGGTAGTTATGACCAGTCCTTGAGGTTATGGTCAATGAAGTGCCTCCACAGTCATATGATCAAAATTTGGGTGCTTGGCAGCTCAAATGCATTTACCACTGCACCGTGCACTTCAACTTCACCCACTGGGTCTTACCCCATACATCTCTGCCCTTTTGGCTGCCCTGCACACACACACCCCACCTCCGGTGTCCTCAGCTCACCTTTGCTATCATCTTCCCCCTGCTGCTGCTGAGGCGCTATAGGGCAGAGGTGGAGAGGAGTTGAAGTGGAGGGAAGCACAACAGGGCAGAAGCTTGAGGTCTTTGTCTAACGACTACAACTGGGACTACCAGAACTGTGATTGCTAAGTAATGCAGTTAAATGATGTTTTGCCTAAGGAGACCATTTGGTTATCAACAATAATTCAAGTCCCAATTAAGGTTAAAGGAGGACTGCTTATAATTGTTACTAGTACTTCATTTTTTTTCTAAATAATTCAGAATTTAAAATCTTGTGCTCTTATGGAGCATTTAAGAATTTTTGCACAGTACATAGAAAAGTCTCTTATCTCCCCATAGCCAATGGTTTCTAAAGAACCCCTTCAACCCAACTCTTCCCAAATTGACTTTTTACTGCTGTCATCCATTCGTACGATTTTCCAGTGTTTTCCTTTCCCTCAGGTTGCCCATGTCAGTTTTGGCTATCACATGATTTTCTTTTTTGCTGTCATCTTCTACAAGCACTCTCTTCAACTTTCTCAAACTCATTTCAAAATGTATTATCCTTATAGCAGTGTTTCTTAAAGTATAGTTTTAAAACCCCTGGGGGTCCCCCAAGATCCTTGTCAGGTTTCCTTGAAATCAAAATTATTTGCCAGCCTACATTGAAAAATACAATATTAAAATCCCATCAATCATGAATCACAGCTGTAGCAAATGTGTCAGTTTTAATTTTTAATATAAACATAACATGCACAAAGAAAAGCTTTTTTTTAAAATGTGAAAAGATCTTTGAGAGAAAAAAGTTTAAGAAACACTGCTTTAGAGGAAAAAGTAAAGCAGAACAAACTTCCTGTGATTTTTCATCCTATCCTTTACCACTTAAAATTACTTCATAATAGAGACAGGAAATGGTGGGGGGAGGAAGTCACGTGAACTTCCAGTCAGATGGGCCAACTTTCTCCAAAGCTTTTCTGCCTGTTAAAGTGACTGTTTCAATCCATTCCAGTATTTCCCCTTTAAGCCTGAGATTCTCAGCCTCACCTCCATTGATACCTTGTTGCTCTAGAGCAGAGCCAGTGTTGCTTTCTGAATGATGTGAACTCCCACGGGGTGGCAAGGAGCCCATGCCTGGCCTCCCTCCTCTAGAACTACTGCAGCGTATGCCTCCTCTGGAGCTTTCTCTGACACGTTGGGGAAGTGGGATATATTTTGCCTCTCTGTAAAAAGAAATAGCGAGGTAATTTCTAAGAACAATATAGGAAGAAATCACCATAACTTTCCTCATCCGAGAAACTGAATGCAAAATGCAAGGGAACATATGAAGCAAGAGATTGGCAATCAACAGGTGAGCTAGTTTCTTTAAAAAAAAAAACAAATTTTATTAACTTTACAGAACACATAGACAATCAAGGCATAATAACATAAAAGATCTTTCTGGAAAAACCAGTAGGACATACAAAATATTTCCAAATTGTAATATGTATATTTACATTATCTGCTCAACTTCATATCTTATCCCAATTTCTCCTTTTCATTCTATTATCCAGTTTATATTTCTTACTAATTAAATTTTTTTGCCTTTCAAAAAACAATACACAAACATACAAGACATAAAACATAAAAAAACATAAAACATCTTTTCTGAAAGCTGCTTGATCCCGGGTTAAAATTCTTTGCACAGACGCAAATTCAAAAATCATATTTACTTTATATATCATTCCATATCTTATTACCATTTTCTATTTTCTATATAGCTTCTTCCCTCTTTTATCTTTCTTAGTTTTATTTTATTTGTCTTATCTCAATACAATTCATAATACTTATCATTCTTTGTCTGTTCTTTTCCAGTTATCCATCCATCTTTTCTCTTTAAATATACTTCTCCTGTACACTGATTGGAGTAACGCCTTTGACTCTTTCCCCTAGCTTAATAATACTTAATATAACACTTACATTATATTGGGATTCTGATTAGTACATTCTAAAATTACACAAATTTTATAAGAAAAACAAGTACACTACAATTACAAAATAAAAGCATATAAACCACCATCGATACCATTAAAAAGCTAATCATATATATTGATACACATTTTACTCTAAATACACATATAAAAACACAATCTTATGTACCTTCCAGAATCCCTTTTTCAATTAAATTTACCCATTGTCTCTAAATAGATTTTGTTTCTTTAAATCTTGCCTCCCACCATTAAGGCTTCTCATCCCCTCCTTTCTCTCTTGTTTATTTTTCTCCTTGCCCTGTTTACCCCATTGTCTCTCCTCCTCAGGTGAGCCAGTTTCTAAGTCACAGTAGGACCTTAAGGTTACCATACTTTTCAGAGTATAAGATGCCCCAAAGTATAAGGCGCACCTAGATTGCCCCATTTTTGGCCTCTGTGCACCCCATTTTCCACCCGGCAGGGATCAGAATGGGCGGAAAATGGGACGTGCGGAGGCCAAAAATGGGATGCAGAGGCCGAAAATGGGGCATGCTGAGGCTATGGTAATCCCTGCCTGAAACAGTTGATGGTCAGGAGTCCAATCCAACCAACAATCAGCTGCTTGTGCTAATCAGGCTGTGCTGAAGCTGAAACTTAAGCAGGCTGTTTGCTGCAAGGAGGCAAATTGCTGGGAGGCAAAGGCCAAAGGATGGGGGCCAGTGGGTGGGCAGGACTACATTCAGTGCGTAAGACGCACCCAAATTTACTCCCTCTTTTTTGGGGGGGGGGAGTGTGTCTTATACTCCGAAAAATACGATGTTTCCTCCCCAAATATATAGGGTAAATTAACCACAATTAGTACTTGTTTTATACTAGAGGGGCATATTGCTATCCAAAAGTTATTTTGTATTGCAGTTTTGAATCACCCTAACAAGTGCTGCCTGAAATATGCAGAATAGCTAATATCCCAATTATAAAATAATTGATATCATTGCTATTTTAATAGATTTAAATACATATTTGCATTCATTTCACCAATTCTGCAAGCTTACCTGGAAGCCAAACTAGGGCTGTCTCTTCCAGACACTTGTCTTTGTACTGAACTGTGCTTCTCTTCTTCTGTGCGCCCATCATCATTTTCCATCGCAATACGCAGTCTATACTGTGGGCTTGACTCAATTTCTCGTGCCAGCTGTGCAGCTCTGGCCTCTCGCTGCCGAAAAGCCTCTGTGTTATCTTTTTCAAGAGGGACTCTATCATGAAAAAAAGGGCCATTGGAAGAGGGGGGAAAGGAAATATAGCAAATAAATTCTACTCATCTATTCAAAACAACAAAATAAACTTGTTTTATTGTAGATGCACTAATACCTCTTAATTTGCAACATCTCAGATCCCAAAAGGTCAAAGGTTTTGATTGAACTTCCTAGGGTTTGTAAATTTCAGATCCAGAATTCCAATAAAGTTCTGGATGCTTATTACTTATTGCGTAAATCTACACATTGCATTTTGGGTAAAATTGGATTTGGTTGGGGACATGCTACTGCAGTTATTGGTGACATACTGGCCAAAATGTGCCCAAATTGACCAGTAGAGTTCTTACCATTAACAGAGACAACAGATGGTAACACAATTTGTTCCTTCTTTCAATAAAATGGTGTTATGTGAAAGCTTTAAATCAGGCTTGTCCAACCCGCGGCCCACGGGCCGCATGCGGCCCAGGTCGCCTCGTAATGCGGCCCAGTACCCACCCCAACCATCGTGCCACAGCCAGCGAGAAGGAGGAGGAGAGGCAGGCGCGAGGCGGGGCGAGGTGAGCGCCAGGCCAAGCAGCAAGAGAAAAGGCGGGCGCCGTCAGAGCGCCATCTCCTGCTGTTGCCGCCACCGGCACCGCCGCCGCTTCTGCCCCCGCCGCCGCTTCTGCCCCGCCGCCGCTTCTGCCCCGCCGCTTCTGCCCCTGCCACCGCTACTGCTTCTGCCCCCGCTGCTGCCCCCGCCGCCGCCACCCCCACCGCTTCTGCCCCCGCCGCCGCCGCTTCTGCCGTCACCGCTGCTGCTTCTGCCCCCGCCGCCGCTGCCCCCGCGGCGGGGGTAGAAGCGGCGGCAGTGGCGGGGGCAGAAGCGGCGGCGGCAGAAGCAGCAGCGGTGGCGGGGGCAGAAGCGGTGGGGGTGGCGGCGGGGGCAGCGGCGGCGGCAGGGGCAGAAGCGGCGAGGGTGGTGGCGGGAGAAGAAGCGGCGGCAGCGGGGGCAGCGGCGGTAGAAGCGGCGGCAGTGGCGGGGGCCGGAGCGGCGGGGGGGGCAGCCGCGGCGGGGGGGGGGGGAGTGGCGGGGGCAGAAGCGGTAGCAGGGGCAGCGGCGGCAGGGGCAGAAGCAGCGGCGGCGGCGGGGGAAGAAGCGGCGGCAGCAGAAGCAGCGGCGGCGGCGGGGGCAGAAGCGGTGGCGGGGGAAGGCTCCTGCCGCTGCCGCTGCTACTTCTGCCTTCCAGTCCTGCCTCATCCAGCCGGGCTATTTGCAGGAGGAGAGGTAGGCGTGAGGCAGGCGAGCTTTC
>NW_020769548.1:67234-77635 GCF_900518735.1 Pseudonaja textilis
GCTGGAAAATAAACTGTGATAAAAAAAACTGTGATAAAAAATAAATAATTTTTAATAAATAATTAATAATAATTAATAAAAACATCTCACTAACTTTATTTCCAAATAAATTTAATATGTTAACTATGTTTTCTATGGTTTTTTGGGATGATCGGGTATCGTTACTGTTATTTTATTTTATGTGCGGCCCAAACCAAATTTTCATCTTCTAATGTGGCCCAGGGAAGGTGAAAGGTTGGACACCCCTGCTTTAAATGATGAAAGGCATAACAGGTACATGAGGTCATTTGTTGACAATGAAATATGAAGATTCTGATTTGGAATGTAAGAGGAAAATAAATTAACTAACAGAAGAAAATTATGTATACTATATTTGTGAAACTAAAAAAAGTGGGGGGAAATAATGTAACTGATCCGATTTTGTGAGGTGTTGATGGATATGTGTATGAAGTAAAGATGTAGACTTAATTATGAACAAAATAACTTATATGTCAAACAGTATGAATTGGTGCTATATCAACATAAAACCAAAGTTAATGAATTTTGGAAAGAGTACTTAAAATTTTAAATGGGAATAACATAGTCAAAAGTGAAACTGAAATGATCAGCCAGGGTTGGAGATATGAACGTACATCAGGGGTGGGATTCAAATTTCTTAACAACAGGTTCTGTGGGTGTGGCTTGGTGGTCATGTGACTGGGTGGGCATGGCTTGTATGTAAATATAAATATTTATGTAAATATTGATTTTTTGTATAAAAAAGAGCAACTTTTACCCAAAAGCAGGCAGGCAGATTGAATTGCTTACAGAATCACAGATTAGAGATGTATCTATCTGCAATTGGCTACCTGAGTCTGCACTGAAAAGCTTCAGTCCTAAAGGAAGGTTCAGCTCTGCTTTTAGATTAGCTAGAAAGCAAGAAATCCAACAATTTCCTGCTTTCTAGCTAATCTAAATCTCCCGGCAGAGCAGAACAGCTGATGGTTGTGGGAAAAAAAAGGAAAAATAGCAACTTACCAAACCAGGCAAGTTGGATGGCTCGCATGCCAGGTAAGGAGTGAGTTGGCGGGGAGGGGCCGGGCCAGCCAGTGGAGTGATTTGCTGGTTCTCTGAACTGCGGACAATTGTGTGTGCAATGTTTGCAAGAAATCATCAGCTGTGCCACCTGGACAGCTGACAAGTGCTGCGCTTGGGTGTGCAGTGTTTGAAAATCCTTGTTTCCTGCTTTTTCAACCTCAGCTGTGCCGTGCAAAGCAGCTGAGGAGGGAAAAGCAGGGAATAAAGGACAGCCTAGAGCCCAGGCAGGTGGGTGGGCCAAACACCGAACTGGTTCGGTGTCAGCTGCTCTTAGCAGCTACAGGTTATATAGAACCAGGCCGAACCAGTAGCATCCCACCCCTGACGTACATGTACTTTGATCGCAGACAGTGCCATTTTGTAGTCTGAGACTCTAAAGGAAAAACTGAATGACCACTGCCTGTTACACATAAACGGCAAAATATTACAGACAGGAGATAATACTGTTCACTTTAGGAGTATATCCCTAAAGAAGGGGACACAGATAGGAAAACATTGAAATTTATAAATGCTGATAGAAAGATAGGTAATATATAGTCTACTACATCTGCTAAGAGGAATAAATGTTTGTTGAAAGATAGCAATAGCACTTAAGACTTATGTACTGCTTCATAGTGCTTTACAGCCCTCTCTAAGCAGTTTACAGAGTCAGCATATTGCCCCCAACAATCTGGGTCCTCATTTTAGTGACCTTGGAAAGATGGAAGACTGAGTCAACCTTGAGCCAGTCAGAACTGAACAGCTGGCAGCAGTAGTAGTCTGCAATACTGCATTCTAATCACTGTGCCAAGGCTCTTTGAATGTAGATGTTTGAATGTAGTAAAGCAAAAAAAGATAGGGTCAAGAATGAATGAGCAGACTTAATACAAAAATTAGAAATCAGTACGAAAGTAGTACACTTGAGGTGGCTTAGCTATATAGAGAGAATGAATGAGTAATAAATATATAAAGCAAGAGTGAATAGGTGTAGGGGAAGACTGAGAAAGTAATGCCCTGGATTTCTGATCCTCTAAAAAACAAGAGGAAAGAAATTTCAAAAACAAAGGGAATATATACATTGATGTACAGAGGCAAAGAAAGCAAGAGGGGCTTACAAGCACAGAAAGGTTTGAAGATCGAATGGTGACTATATTTTAGAGTTACATTTTCTTTTATTTCCTGCTTTAATGTTTTTGTCAATTACTTATGTTTTATGTAACAGTGGTTAGTACAAAAATAAACAATTGTGTAGACACATGTACATATTGAATATATGTGTATGTATGCATGCAAACACACACACACACACATATATTCAAATTCCCCCCTCCCATCTTTAAGTGGATCATAATATTTGGTTTGTTTAACTTATTTATGTTTTTAGTATATGTATATTTATCTTTGATGAATTATAAGCTGCCCAGAGTTACCCTGGGGCAAGATGGGCAGCCAATACATTTTATAAATAAACAAGCAAGCAAGGAAAAATCAAGTACAGGCTTCTGCTACTTCGGAATACTGTTGAATTTAGGAGCATAACAAAAACTAGTAATGTAGTGAAACAAGCTATATATTAACTATATAAAGTACAACTGAATTGGTTAGTCGTCCAAAGTGACCATCTTGCATGAGCCCTAATATTCACTGCATTCAGTATTTATTAGATTTATATCTCCTGTATTTTGTGCAACTGAAGATGTACATAATGCTCTCCTTATATTTTCCCCATAACAGTCCTGTGAGGTGAATTGGGTGAGAGTGTATTTCTGCTCCAACGTCATCCAACTGGTTTCCATTCCAAGAGAGGACTAGAATCTCTCCGTTTCTAGGCCAGCACCTAAACTAAACTGAATCCTGGAGTCCACCCTCAAGTGCAGATAATGCAAGGATAGTGTTATTATACTGTAATATTCCAATGGACATGTCTCATCATGGAACATTCACTGTTTCTATCAAATATTTCATTTTCTGAAGTAGCCACCAACAGCCTATAATAAACAGGTGGAACTGAGGATAGAGAAAGGCTGAAACTATTCACAAACACTGACATTCAAAGGGTTGAGATGATTACCTCTGAATTGTCTTGACAATCAGTCTACTCTTCTTTATCCACTGATTTCTGCCAACTAATCAAAGCCTTGCAAGTCCTGGTATGTTAACCAACTCTGATTTATTAAGTGAAAAAGAAAGAAAAACAACCTAGACTCTAACAGCCTACCAAATGATATCCTTGTCATCAACTGCTCTCCCCCCAACCTATACACACACACAGCTAAATCATTAACTTACGTATATGATGAAAGACTGCTATCATACGTTGTCTTCACACCATAATTTTCCTCGTTGAATTTGAACATCTCATTTGGGTCCCAGCCATTAGACTGAAATCACAGATAAATGCTTTAGCACCTTTGCTGCAACAAAGCTTAGCAAAGCAGCTCTAAGTAAATCTATTTTGAGGACTCAAGCCTTATCAGTTACTCACCATATCTGATTCTAAGTCATAATCATCACTGTTGCTATCTCCCCCTTCCCAGCGTTGTAGTACTTTCTCTTTGTGTTCCCCGTTCACTTTAGAATTCATGGCAATGGCAGAATCTGTGAACTTATCTAAGACATATGACAGAAAGGTCAAGATAGAAAGGATTCAAGTTCTCCCTCACAACCTCCCTCCCATCCCATCTCAATTGTTATTTTAAGGCTGTATTACCTTTGGTGGCGTAGTTAAAATCAACATTGCGGAAGTGCACTAACATGACATCAGAAGGCTTGAAAACCATAGTGTCTACAATATCTTCCCTCCTTGGCCCTATTGGCTGATCGGGCACCTTCTTGTGCACAGCATCCACAGCCAGCTCAAACTGTAAAAAATAAAATCTTAATACAGGATGCCTATTTCTACTATAGAAAACCACATAAAATCTGAAAACATGCCATATCACAATCAATTGGCACTATTTCCAGATATTCACCCTTGTCATCTCATAGGCTGCTTAAGCAAGTTTTGTGAAGTTTGGGGAGAAAGGATGCTTCCTGTATCCAAAGTTCCAATATAAAGTAAAGCTAAATACTTAAGTACAATTAAGGAATAGATTTCATTGAACCTGTTAGTTAACATTCTAAGAAAACTAGTCTGTAAGAAAATATTTACCTTAGAACTCAGGGTCTTAAAAATTCCTTCAAATGTGCTTCCACTTTTCACTTTCACATCACATGTTGATCCCTGGGAAGAGAATAAAAGGGAAGGAATACTTTTAAAACAGGATACAGGGCTACTTCAAATTGCAAATCAAAGCATCCCCCACACCCATACACCTATAATCAATTTATCTGAAAGGCTGTTAAAATAAAGCAAACTGAAGAAATTCAAGAGAAAACCCTGACTCATTTGCAAAATGCTTAGCATAAACCATTCTTAAGACACATAGCCATGAGACCTGGAAGGGGAAACAGCAAACTATCAGCCTTTGCAGGCGTTCCACCTTCCTTTGGTTGAGAACCTTGCAATTTTTGCATTGTCTACCATTTGAAAATCATGGATCATTGTATCATGTGAGCAATGCCTATATAAAACAAATGCTCAATTCTTCTTGGATGACAACCACATGAAATCAAAGTATTGAAAGAAATCCAATCATGTACCTTCCACCCTATAAACATGCACCTGTATGTCTACCTTTCCTACATTCTTAATTTATCACCAGGAGACTCACCACAACTGCTGTTAGAAAGTGCAGCATTCTGGAATTGTTATAAACACCCTCAAAAACCTGGGAGGAATGGAAAAATAAGTGTCACCAAGACATCTTTAAGCATCCATTGCCCAATGTTACAACACTCCCAATAATTAGGTAGGCAACTGAAAGATTCCAGAAGATGTATATACTTGTTTTAACAAATATAGACCTAAATAAATATTATTTCATTTGTTTTCTCAGTAAGGATCTTCATGAATCTTATATAGGAGGCTTGCCACAGGTTCATACTGCATTACTACTTCTCAGAGTTTGGATAGAGAGTCTATAGTTGAAAATGAACATTATATTGGGATTTTCACAATTCAGTATCTAAAATTGAAGCATTCAAGTATTTGTCACAAAATAAATCAAAATAATGTGGTTTATGATACAGATTGATATGAAAACTACAGTTTTTTCAAAAAAAATGTGCCTTTGTTATTTCATTCCATTAATCTTAACAAAGTTGCAAATTTAGAAAAAAACAGATAATTATAAGCAGACTTTGCTGCACCTCAACAACAGTCAAATGACATTATGCTGAAAATCTATAGGCAATTTAGTGTTACAAATCTGAACTAAATTTATGACATGAGATTTTACTCCAGATATTATTTATACTTTGCTACTGTTACAGGAATTGCAAATAAAAGAAATATAATACAAAGTAACACAAAGACACAGAAATTGTTTTAACTGTAGTTTTAGCAGATACATAAGATTCTAGGGAGTCTTTTACCACATGTCATAACTGAAAAAAATCTTAGGTTGGGGTACATTTATAGCCATAAGAACTGAAGCCTACTAGCAGATATACACTGCTCAAAAAAATAAAGGGAACACTTAAACAACACAATGTAAATCCAAGTCAATCACACTTCTGTGAAATCAAACTGTCCACTTAGGTAGCAACACTGACAATCAATTTCACATGCTGTTGTGCAAATGGAATAGACAACAGGTGGAAAGCAGAGGCAGTTAGCAAGACATCCCAATTAAAGGAGTGGTTCTGCAGGTGGTGACCACAGACCACTTCTCAGTTCCTATGTTTTCTGGCTGATGGTTTGGTCACTTTTGAATGCTGGCGGTGCTTTCACTCTAGTGGTAGCATGAAATGGAGTCTACAACCCACACAAGTGGCTCAGGTAGTGCAGCTCATCCAGGATGGCACATCAATGTGAGCTGTGGCAAGGTGGTTTGCTGTGTCTGTCAGTGTAGTGTCCAGAGCATGGAGGCGCTACCAAGAGACAGGCCAGTACATCAGGAGACATGGAGGCGGCCGTAGGAGGGCAACCACCCAGCATCAGGACTGCTACCTCCACCTTTGTGCAAGGAGGGACAGGAGGAGCACTGCCAGAGCCCTGCAAAATGACCTCCAGCGGGCCACAAATGTGAATGTGGCTGCTCAAATGGTCAGAAACAGACTCTATGAAGGTGGTATGAGGGCCTGATGTCCACAGGTGGGGGTTGTGCTTACAGCCCAACACCATGCAGGACATTTGGCATTTGCCAGAGAACACCAAGATTGGCAAATTTGCCACTGGAGCCCTGTGCTCTTCACAGATGAAAGCAGGTTCACACTGAGCACATGTGACAGACGTGATAGGGTCTGGAGACGCCGTGGAAAATGTTCTGCTGCCTGCAACTTCCTCCAGCATGACCGGTTTGGCAGTGGGTCAGTAATGGTGTGGGATGGCATTTCTTTAGGGGGCCGCACAGCCCTCCATGTACTCACCAGAGGTAGCCTGACTGCCGTTAAGTACTGAGATGAGATCCTCAGACCCCTTGTGAGACCATATGCTGGTGCGGTTGGCCCTGGGTTCCTCCTAATGCAAGACAGTGCTAGACCTTATGTGGCTGGAGTGTGTCAGCAGTTCCTGCAAGATGAAGGCATTGATGCTATGGACTGACCCACCCGTTCCCCAGACCTGAATCCAATTGAGCACATCTGGGACATCATGTCTCGCTCCATCCACCAATGCCACGTTGCACCACAGACTGTCCAGGAGTTGGGGGGATGCTTTAGTCCAGGTGTGGGAGGAGATCCCTCAGGAGACCATCTGCCACCTCATCAGGAGCATGCCCAGGTGTTTTAGGGAGGTCATACAGGCACGTGGAGGCCACACACACTACTGAGCCTCATTTTGACTTGTTTTAAGGACATTACATCAAAGTTGGATCAGCCTGTAGTGTTTTTTTCCACTTTAATTTTGAGTGTAACTCCAAATCCAGACCTCCATGGGTTGCTAAATTTGATTTCCATTGATAATTTTTGTGTGGTTTTGTTGTCAGCACATTCGACTATGCAATGAACAAAGTCTTTAATAAGAATATTTCATTCATTCAGACCTAGGATGTCTTATTTTTGTGTTCCCTTTATTTTTTTGAGCAGTGTATTTATTGGCAAAGACTGGTAGTAGAAACCTTAAATCTCTAGCAGTTACACAAATCATAGATTAGATATGACAATTCCAAATGGTTTATAGTACAACTTACAGGAGATTGTGGAGGTCCTTTGCCTGTACTCTGGCCCCTGAAAATAAATCAGACACAAATGTAATAATGCAAAATGTACACTCTTTAAACCAATAGGGTACATTTGGTGCATAAATTCATCATTCCTTATGAATCCAATTCACAGTTCTCACCACTACCCCATACTTTACTACCAAAATAATTAAACAGATTTCCTAATTCAGCTAAGAAAGACATACCTTCTTCTCCACTGAGACAACTTTCTGACAAAAAAGTTGTCAGATATTGCTTCAATGGAAACAAAGTGTTACTGGCAGATGCACCCAATATTTTTATGTGTATGAAAAGAAGCTTAGAATGGATTTGGTTTGCCTCAAATCCATGATTTCTGACCTTTCTACATTACTTTATCTAAATTTGGAACAACATTTTGCACAATTCATCAAAATTTCCCAGCCAATTTAAAATAAGAGGGAGATAACTAGGTGATAATTCAATCAGAATAGCAAAAGGAGCTCCTTATATTAACTATCCTGATGAGCTCCTTCATTGCTATGCTTTGCGCTCGGTCATAACCAGAATGATCACAAAAAATACCCAACCTCTGGGAACACCACAAGACACAGACAGAAAGCATGATCTTGTTCAACCTTATAAAATTGATGCATGGCTAGGCAAATGTTTTTTAGTCCCGCTCTTTCTTAAACCAGAGATTTATGCTAAGCTATGAAATGAAAAAAAGAAAACAGAAAAGCAACCACCTTTAAGCGGTACGCTGGGCAAAACTCATTTCTGGAAGGCATCACTGCTCATATATACAGGTAGTCCTCAACTTACAATGTTCGCTTAGTGACTGTTCAAAGTTATAATGGCACTGAAAAAAGTGACTTATGACCATTTTTCACACTTATGACTGTTGAAGCATCCCCATTGTCATGTGATTTACATTCAGATGCTTGACAAGTAGCTCACATTTATCATGGTTGCAGTGTCCCAGGGTCATGTGATCACCTTTTGCAACCTTCTGACAAGCTGTGTCAATGGGGAAGCCAGATTCATTTAACAACCGTGTTAACAACTGCAGTGATTCACTTAACAAATGTGGCAAAGCTAACTTAACAAATTTGTCACTTAGCAACATAAATTTGGGGCTCAATTGTGGTCGTAAGTTGAGGACTACCTGTATAAGGAAGTTCTTTTAATTAAGCAGACCAAGACAGCACAAGACGCTGCAATGTCTGAAAGAATGTCTGTTGGATCCACGGTTTTCCTGATGTCTATTAATACATTGGATTGTACATTAGCATGCAATTAAGTCAACCAAATTTACTTCTGAGAAAACATCGTTCTGATGCTCAATTGGCATCGGAAATTAATCCTTGCCTAAGCAGTCAAAGTCTACTCCACAAGGAGTGAAAGTCAGCCCAGGAGGGATCGTCGCCCCCCCCCCCCAAAAAAAAAAAGACATTAGAGCCACACACATCACTTCAGAAAGCACACACGCCAGAGATGGATGACTGGGGAAGAGTCGGGGGTGTGTGTGTGGAGTCTAGCGGTATCCGCCTTCCGGTCTCAGCAGGGTGTACGCCGAGAAGAGCGGCACCCAATCAGTGGCAAAGCAGCCCAACTCCGCTTATCGGGTCTACACATATTTTCCCCCGCCGAGTCCTCCCGTCAACTTTTTTGGGGTGGGAAACCAACAGTACCTTCCCTTTCGGTCTTTGCCGCCAGGACCTCTTTCTTTCACTCGCTCACACAAACCAGCGCACTTCGGTCAAGCCTTACCTGGTGCCGCATCCTCCAGGGGGGGCTCCTCCTCCGCTGACCGGGGGAGCCACCATTGTGGCTCTCGGTCCGCTCGCGGCCCCGGTGCTGAGGTTCTCGTTGGGGTTGGCCAGGGGTGGGTTGGCTTTGCAGGCGGCGGCGGCAGTAGCGACCGTAGGCGGCGGCGGAGGAGGGGGGGCAGAGGAAGGCGCAGCAGGTTGAGGGGAGCGCGGCGGCAGGGGCTGTTTCAACATGGCGCTGGCGGCAGCGAGAAAAAGGGCCGAACGCCCCTACTCCTCCTTAGCACGCGTTCAAGGCTGACGAGCGAACAGGAAGGCGGGAAAAAAAGCGGAGGGGGCAGGGCAACCGAGATCCTTGCCCCGTGCGTGCGTGCGTGCCTCCCGGGCTTTACCTGTATACGCTGCCTCTAAAGCGGCGAGTTACAAAAACGAGGCGAGGGGAGAAAAAAAAGGCGACCTGTCAAGCCAAGAAGCCGGGCTGTTTCGGACTTTAACCCCGCGATACAGGCAATGCCATACAATCCTGCCGACCTGGAAGGCGGACGGGCAGGCCGGCTGTCGCGGGAACGGGGGGGGTAACAGGCGGACGCGTTTCGCCTGCGCGCGTCAGCAAAACAAACGCCTAGAACGTGGGCCTCGATCCCACCTGCTGCTGCCGTGGAAAGAGTCCTCCGTGAGGACGCGCGCTGTTTAGCCGCTTTTGCTTCCCCTCCGTTAAAGCCGGCGCCTCGGGCAGAAGAGGGGAAAGTCTCGAGCCCCGCAGGCGCCGTGAGGGGAATGGCAAGCTCGTGGGGGAGGGGGAAAAGAGCAGTTGTGATGTTGGCGCTCAGGGCCGCGACACGAGCGGTCTCAAACCCCTTCCTCCCGGGGGAAGTGGACGGCTCTGTCCCCTATCAGGCTCGCGCTTGCTTGGGAAGTAAGAGGGGAGGGGGGAGATGGGTGACACGGATCCCGCGGGTCCGCACGGCACGAGAAGTCAATCCGGTTGCTGCACAAAAAGTCCCTGGGGCGGGCGGGGCCTCGCTCTGCGCCTGCGCTCTTCGCGCGCCCTCCTGTAGCGCACGTTCGGTAGGGATTCCTGCCGGTCGCCGTACGCCCACGCTCTTCACGAACCCCTTCAGTTCCTTGACTGAGCTTTGGGGAAGAGGGGGCGTTCCTCCGGTAGTGGCTAAGACCACTGCACATGCGTAAGAGGAAACAAAGGCTTGCGCCTGTCGTTTCCCTCGAATCGGTCTGCGCATGTGCAAAACGAAGAAACGTCGCCCATGTGGGGAGCGCGTACAAATGGTAGGTTGACTGAATGCGCATGTGACGGAGATGAGACTCGCCAACTGAGATCAAAATGCCAG
>NW_020769548.1:77645-115520 GCF_900518735.1 Pseudonaja textilis
GACCTCATTCTCAGTATGATAGTTTTGGCATCTGTGACCTCAAGGGCAGTGTGTCTTAAGAAGGGATGACTGAGGCTTGATAGATATATTAAAAACCATAAAGAAAATACGTACCTCTGTATCAGATACACATTGCTAAGAATTGATTTGACTTGAATGCACATATTACACAAATGCATAATAGTGGTGTTAGTATTTAAGAAAATTGTATTATTTTAAACTCATTCAAGAAGGCTGCAATCCCATAGATATGTATGAGAGAACCCCATTGATTAAAGGTGGACATGAAAACACACTAAATGCATTTTTATTTAAATTGTCTCTGAAATATGTTCCATTATCCTTCCTTTTTTAAGGTACTGTTATACAGAAATAATGAAATTGCTGTTTCTGACATTCTGAAAGAGGAATTACAACATGCAAAACACAGTCACAGGACTACCAATCACAAAAGTTCTGCTGTTGTCAAGTCTATTATGCTGTAATTGTGATAGGAAAGACAGATCCACGAGCACAGACTGGATTGGAGATAGGAACAAGCAAACCTGGATTTTAGCTTAGCCTCAGTCATTCTCAGCCCTGACAATTTCACAGGACTGTTGTGGGGAAATATGGGAGAGGGTACTCTGCACATTGCCATAATCTTCTGAAGGGAAACTGAGTTACAAATTAGTTTCCTACATTTGTAATGGTAATAAAGGGAAGAAGTAAATATAGCATTAAGTAGAGAGTTACTCTATAGGCATGTCTTATCTTGATGTTAGGCAGTTTTTTTTATATATGTAGAAGTATTTATCTCTATAGGCATTTCTTGCTGTTATAGAAAATATTTCTTTAACCTTTCACTGGTGTTGTAAAACTAATAACACATGCCTGCATCCCTCTCCTATTGAGATACATGATTGTCCCATCTAAATCAATCTGAATGGAACCTACTCCCTGGGAATGTAACTCCCTACATCTGGAGCAATGTACACCTTTTGAAGTATGCTGTTAATAGCCCTCTTAAATGGTCAGTTGTGATCGATTAACAGACAATAGGAGAAGGGATAATGAAAGATAAACAAGTGCCAGAAGGACATTTGTCTTTTTGCAGGAAGGATGCAAATCGAAATTAGAGTGCTTTACAATGCAGTTACTCTACTTCTAAAAGAATCTTAAGGTATAAGAAGAGTTACTTTCGTCTATGTGCTTTGTAACTTTCCTCACATATCTGTGTGAATGAGAGGAGAGGTCTTTTTATTGATGAATAAAGGTTAGATTTTGTTCTTTAAAGCCTTTGCTTAAGTTCATTTTTGGCACAGCGTGATCTTAAGTTATAGCCGAACTTTACATTTGGCGCACCAACGTGAGGCTTGGAGGCATCGTTCCTTCAAGATAGCTGCATTCAGCTCCTCACAAGCCGAACCCCTTTTGAGGCTCGGCAGGCCTTCACAACTGTGGACAAAAGAAACCAGTGAGGACCAGTGAAGAAGTCAAGAGCGCTCCCGGTAAGTTTGAACCGGTGATTTCGACCTGGTCATACCTTAGGAAATTCTGCTTCCATCAGAACCTAAACACCCAAAAGAGGCTTGAACTGGGGATTGGGGAAGATTGCAATCTCCTAGGTGAGTAGAGAATTTTTTTAGGGGGGAGGAAGAGGGGAGTGTTGCCTTGTGTGTGCGTGAATGAGATGAAGGAAGTTCCTCAGAGGTTTGCCTTCAAAGTGAATGAGGAGATCCAACTTGCATTTCTGATTATTGGCGTGAAGATCAGCCAGAGCGGATCACATTGAAAGGAGTGTGACTGGTGGAATAAAAATAAAAGTTTGAGATTTTAGGTGGAGGTCTGACTCAAACTCCGAGCCTGAGGGGAGGGTGCGAGAAATTCCTTAGAGAAAGAGGAAGATTTGGTCAGAGCCCGAGCAAATGGAGAGCCCAAGAAATTCCCCCACTGAGAGATCCCTTTAAGAAGCTTGAAAAGGTCCAAGAAAGCCCTGAGGAGAAGGGTGAGCTCTGCCACACTCCAAGCTAACTCCAAGGCTGATAAATTCCTAGGGAGAGATTCTCTAGGAAGAGTTTTGGTCAGACTTCGAATCTACAAGCTTGAAACATCCCATTGAAAAAAATGGGCAACCATACTGGTAGCCTGTTTGGAATGAAGAAACCATGTTCCCCCTGAACTATGTATTAGCTCATTGGGACACGTTAAAACCTATTGTAACAATCTAAGTTTTTTTAAGAAAAAGAAAAGCAGAGTTCAAACTTGCTCATGAAGGCCCTGGCAAATGATATGTGAATGAAGGTCTCTATACATTTTGGATCTTTAAAAAATAAGCCTGCTGGGAGATCCAAAACTAGAAAGAGAAAACAGGGTGGGATCTGCCAGAGCCCCCACTTCTCCTTTTTTAGGGGAATTTTCCTGCCCCTTTTAAATATTTTTTTTAATCTTTTCTTTTCCTATAGAGAGGTGAATCACAACTTCCAATGCTAGAAGAGTCTTGCATTAATTTTTCCCTGTTGCTTTGCTTTTCTGTGTGCTTGTCTCCCTTTATCTCCATACCACCCTTCAAATGTAGATTAAGGATAAACTGCTAAATGTTTTTGGGAGAAAATATGACCACTACTTTGGAATGTTTGTGCTTCTTATATAAAGTCTTTCCCTTCACATTGACTCTCTGCTCATCACAAGCAATAGCAACAGTGGGATTTTATTTTTGTGACAGTGTGAAGGCTAACCTTTTCCCGTTTGATGCTTTGTGTCTTTATCTCCCAACTTCCTAACAAAAGAGGAGATGTTCAGGGCTTTTAAGATTTCACCTGATTTTTACCTGAATGTAAAAGGAATACCCTTTACCTAAAGGAATGCTTTGCACTCATTTGCTTTGCTGAAGACTCCATTTCAGATCTCTTTTTCAGTCACAGCAACACAGTGCAGAAATACTAAACTTATAATCTTTTCCATTTTTCCTGCTTCTTTCAATGGGCAGCACAGCACAATGGGCCCAAAGCTTGGATAAAAATTGACTCCCTCTTTATTTCTAAATTAGCCACAGTATTGAATTCTCTTTTCCCTCCTTCCAATGAGGGTTATTATGTTTTGTTTTTTTATGATGTATGTGCTTCCATACATCATTACAACGTGTGTCCCTTTCTTTTCACATCAGGCAAGGAAATGCACAAGTTCTAAAAGAGGAGATGCTGCTTCTGCAGTAACTCCATTTTCCTTGTAAGGCTCAGAATCAGTGAACTACATCCTGCCCCCCCCCCCTCTTTATGGCAGATCTTAAAGTGAGTAGAATGAACCTACTTATAAGGTAACCACAAACATTTTTAGCTGATTTATAATACACCATCATGGTTATTCTTAATGGGGATTATAAAGTTACACACTGATGGTGAACTAGGAAAATACTGCACTGTTAGAGAGATCTTGAGAAATTACCATTCTCAAAAGAGCCAAAAACTCTGAAAGAACTAAGAGTAAAGAAAAAAAGAAAAAGATTTGTTGTACTTCCCACCCGGGTTTAGCAGGTGATTTTTTTAAAAAATGAAGCCTGTCTAAATGGGAAGACTCAGATAATTTAATTTGATCAATTTGGTGAGATCTGTTAAATTCTTGGATATGCATCCATAATCATAACATACAGAACTGAATGAAATTGAATGGATTGTGATGAGCTTTTCAGCTTGGGCTTAGGGCAGTGGATCATTGATGGATGATTGAAACTGCTGAGTTTCCCATTGCTTCAAGAATGAGCTACAGGTTGCCCATGGAAAGAAAGGTGAAAATTTAAAAGGATAAAACCTCCACAGGTTTGGAGTGATATTTAATGGTATATATATGTGTCTGCCCCCCCCCCCCAAATTCCCTTTTACAGTTGCAAGATTTTGCAAGAAAGAGAAGTGAGAAAGATCTCATGAAGGATTTGGGAATGAAATATGTGTGTGTGTGTGTGTGTGTGTGTGTGAAATGTCTGTGATTAGTTGAAGAGAGACTGATTGGAGGAGGGAGGTGAGAATTCTGTGTAATTTAAACCCCCCCCCTTTTGCACAGGGATTTTTTTCTTTTTACCTTGGAGGTTGAAGAGAGAAGCAGGGGAGGGGGAACTACCCCCCCTTCTCCCTCTCTGCAGAGCTAGCCTGAGAAAGGCGGGGTAAAGGTTTTTAGAAGTTTTAGAATTACAGAGCTGGAAGGCACCTTGGAGGTCTTCTAGTCCAACCCCCTGCTTTTTGACAAATTGTTACCCAATCTCTCCTCTTTTTTTTGTCTATGAAGTAAGATTTAATTCAATTGAAGTTAGTATTTTTGGTATCCTTTTTTTTTGTAAAAATTTTATTTGGGTTTTCACAATACATAATACAAATAAAATATCTTTTTTTGAGAATAGCATGGTCCCGGGTTATCACTTCTCCATACAGACACAAACTCAATTTCATATTCATCTTTGTGTTCTATTCCATATCTTATTACTATTTTAACATGTTGAAAGGCTTTGAAAATGCCTTTCTTCTGAGGATTCGATTTTCCTGCTGGGAGAGCTCCGGTGCAAGGATACAGACAACTGCTTGAAAGCTGGTTCTTTTTATTTTCAGGAAGACGAGAGATAGCAAGAAGTCTGCGTTCCTGGGGCTAGCTAGCTTTGTATGATAAGCCCCTGATTTTTTATACCTTTTCTCCTTTTGTGTGTGTATGCTTGTGTTTGTATTTCTTAATGTTTTAAATCCTGTCAGGGGTTGTCTTCATTTCCGCCGGAGGGTAAACTCCGCAGGGTGGTTTGATTGGATTATCAGTTTCGTCCTAGTCTTTTTTTTTTTGCTTAATGGTTTCTTATATTTGTTTTGTGGCAATCTCCTGTCTGTCTCATTTGCAATATATTTTGTGTCTTTTGTCTGTTTGTTTTGCTGATTTGGCATGTCTTGTGTTTGTAAGGGTTTTCTTTTCTTGTTTCGTTAGTTTTCTTAATTATTTGGGCTTTTGCCTAAGGGGCTTCTTTAATACCTTTTATTTGATTCCTTTTCCTATGCAAGTTTGTTTTATGGCTGGCTTGATGTTCCCTTTGGGCTTTTCCTGCTTGGGTGACACCACTGTCCTCGTGAAGTTCCCTTTCCACAAACATTTTCTCAATTTTTTCCCTTCCCTTAGTTTTCTCAAACTTGCTTTTGATTATCTCATTCCTTTCTAAATTCAATTATATATATCTTTTTCTAAGTTTCAATATCTTTCTAATCATTATATTTATACTTTTGTCTGTCCTGTTTCAATTTCATATTTTCTTTTCTCATTAAACAAAATTTTCCCCTGTAGTTACTGATTGGAGTATGACACCTTTGTATCTTTTAATTTTTGTCCATTCAACTCTTATTTAAACTTCAATTTATGCCTTTACAATTATAACATTCATTATAACACATAACTTCCAGTCAAATTCTGCTTGGTACATTCTTAAAATACACCCTAAGTTCTTAAAGAGAAAGTATATATTTATATAAAACAATAATAAATAAAATACTTATTCTATTCCAATTTAGCTCTATCATTAATGTTAGTTATAATCTTTAACATCTTTAACATTTCAATGGGATATCATACTTCCTTAGGAACACTTATAATATTTCCATAATTTTTTCATATTTCTTTCATATTCCTCTTCACTTAATTTTTTATAACTCATTAATAATAATTAAAATGTTCCCCTCCTTTCCTAATTTCATTCTCTCATTCTCTTTATTTCATTTATTTATTAACAAACATTCCATTACATTACAATGAGTATTTTATCTATCATTTTAATCACACTTGTTTCATATTTTCAAAGTTCATTTCTATTACAAATATAACAATACTATCTTATGTACCCTTGCAGAATCCCTCTTTCAATTAAGTTTTCACCCATTATCTCTGTGTCTTCTAAATAAGTTTATATCTTTAATCCTTGTACGTTTTCCCTGTTTATATCCTGTTTCTGTCCTTTATAATTTCTTTTCCTTTCCCTCTTCCCCCTCTTCTGCCTTCCCTTTTTGACCCCTTCTCTCTCTAATTCTGATTCTCTCTTCTGTAATCCTCTCTTTCTTCCTAATGTTGTTACTTTTCAAACTATTCTTTTTTTGGGTTGTTTTTTCAGATCTTAAATTTTTCACTCTCTTTCCCACCTTTCCTTTCTTTTCCCCACATAGAATTACTTGGTCATTGAAGATGGCTTCTTCTGCCAGTACTTCTGGGTTTCCTTGCATGACCACCACATGTGGAAGAAGGTACCTTCTATATTTTGACATTTCCAACATTTGGGGCTCATGTTGGGGTGCATCTTCACCAATCTCGAAGGGGGCAGGTGCCATCTATAAAACATTTTATGAGTTTTCTTTATAAGCTGCTGATTTCGTGATCTTAATGTTCCTGTTCCAGATCTTTTCCCATTCTGCTAGGGTAATGCTCCGACCCACGTTTCTGCTCCACGCAATCATATTTCCTTTGACAATTTCTTGTTCTAGTTCTGTTTCTAATAAATGTTTGTAAAATTTAGATATATTTTTTTTACTCGGTCCCAATAGAATTTTGTCTAAAGTCTGTAATTTATTGTAGATTCCAAATTCCTTAATGTCTTGTTTGTATCTACTATGAATTTGAAGGTACACCCACTGATCAATTATAAATCCTCGCTCTTGTAATTCTTGTCGTGTTTTCAGCTTTCCTTGTGGGTCTAATAAATTTTCGTACTTAATCATTTTAGCTATATCCAAATTATTAGGGTGTACTATCGCTTCCATTGGAGATAGCCAAATCGGTATTTTTAGATAAAGTTTTTTATGTACTTTTTTCCAGTTAGTTAATAAAGAGTCCCTGATAAGATGGCTATGGAAATATGATTGCCTGGGTTTCCCAGTTTCCCACAGAAAGGCATGCCATCCTTTCTGCATATCGTGGCCTTCTAATACTAGTGTTCTTTTGTTGGTTAGATTCACCCAATCCTTTATCCATAGTAGGGTGGCTGCCATATGATATATTTCCCAGTTTGGCAGGGCTAACCCTCCTCTGCTTTTCGAATCTTGTAGGGCTTTTACGTTAATTCTAGCTTTTTTCCCCTGCCAAATAAATTTCAACGTTATCTTGTTTAGTTCCATAAAAAATTTTTTATTTAATTTGATTGGAATTGTCTGGAATAAATATAGAAATTTTGGCAGAATATTCATCTTAATCAAAGCAATCCTGCCCAATAAGGAAAGTTGTAATTTACTCCAGGAATCTAAGTCTTTCTTGGATTGTTGGAGAAGTTTGTCATAGTTGTTTTCTTTTAACGATTTGCTTTGTGGAGTTAGCCAAATTCCTAAGTATTTAATTTTTTTTGTCACCTGTATTCCCATTGTTGTCTCTAGCTCTTTATTCTGGTCTCCTGTTAAATTTTTAGTCATTAATTTCATTTTTCCCCTGTTTATTTTAAATCCTGCGACTTCTCCAAATCGTTCTAGTTCTTCTAATAAGTTGTGTCCTTTTTCTATGGGCTCCTCCAGAAAAAAAACCAAATCATCAGCAAAAGCTTGTACTTTATACTCTTCTGATTTGATCCTCAGTCCTCTAATTCTCAAATTTTGCCTAATGTACGTCAGAAGAGATTCTAGGGCGAATATGAAAAGCAGAGGGGAGAGAGGGCAACCCTGTCTTACCCCTTTTTCTATTTTTATCGGGCCAGTTTGTTCCCCATTTATTAGAATGTTTGCCTGTTGAGTGTGGTAAATTGTAGTGATGACGTTTTCGAATCTGGTGCCAAGGTTCATATTATATATTTTTTGAATTAAGAAATGCCAATTTAAATTGTCGAATGCTTTTTCAGTATCCAAAAACATAAATGCAAATTGTTTTTCCGGATGGGCTTCATAGTATTCTGAAATGTCTATCACTGTTCTTAAATTATTCTTAATTTGTCGAAATGGGAGAAATCCATTTTGATCTTCATGGATATAAGTGTTTAAAACCTGTTTTAATCTATTGGCTATTATAGAAGAGAATAGTTTGTAATCTGCATTCAGGAGCGAAATTGGTCTATAATTATTAATAAGTCTGTGGTCTAGGTCCTCCTTCGGGATCAGCGAAATTAAGGCTCCCCTCCACGAGTCCGGCATCTTGGCTGCTAAGAGTACCTCATTAAATACTTACAGCATCAGTGGTCCAATTTGTTCTATGATTGTTTTGTAAAGTTCTACCAGTATCCCGTCCGGTCCTGGTGCTTTATTGTTACTTTGCTTCTCTATTGCTAACTTCAGTTCGGACCATGTTATATTTTGGTTTAATAATTCTATCTCTTCCTCTCCAATTGCTTTATCATTCGCTTCCTCCAGGTATTTCATTATTTTATCCTCACAGACTTCTTCTTTTTTGTATAATTTCCTGAAGTATTTAAAAGTGATCTCTTTTTTCTTCTCTATCTCCTCTTGCATATTGCCCCCCTCGTCCATTAATTGGTGTATCAATCTTTTTTCTTTCGCTTTCTTAAGTTTGTGGGCTAACCATCTCCCTGGCTTGTTTGCATGCTCAAAGTAGATTTGTTTAGTCATTTTCAGACTAATCTCCGATTTTTCTTGTTCCAGTAAATTTAGTTTGTGTTTAGTTGTTGTTAACTGGTTCTGTATTCTTTGGTTTTGGGGGTTCTTTTGTAGTTGGGTTTCTAAATCCTTAATTTCTTGTTGTAGGTTACTTTGTTGGGCATACTTTCTTTTATTTCTCATAGCATTGTAAGAGATTGTTATTCCTCTTATAAATGCCTTTAATGTGTCCCATATATTTTGTTTTGAAGTTAGATCATTATTATGTTCCTTTAAGAAGAAGTTCAGTTCTTCTTTCAGTTTGTTAGTATATTCTTCTTCTTTTATTAAATGAGTGTTAAGAGTCCATCTTTTCTTTGGTTTTCTTCTACCTCTCCAGGTTATTTGAATTGGGTTGTGGTCAGCCCAGTCATTTGGTAAGATTTCGCTATCTTTGATTTCATTAATTAATTCACCGTTTATCCAAGCCATATCTATTCTTGTCCAAATTTTGTGTGGGTTAGAATAATAAGTAAACTGTTCTTTTTTGGGGGTTAATTTTCTCCAGATATCTATCAGATTCATTTCATTCATCATATCCTTACATGGCTTAGAGAATTCTCTTTTTCCTTTTTTGTTCTTACTCCTGTTACTATGATCCTTCCGGTAGTCAGCAATAGAGTTAAAATCGCCAATCAGGAAAATATTGCCATTTTCAAAATCTATTATTTTTTGGTGGAGATGTTTAAAAAATTTACCTTGATCATCATTTGGGGCATAGATTACTACCAGTAAAAATGTAATGCCATTAATCGAGATTTGTACCACCAGAGTTCTTCCTTCAGGGTCCGCCCAGATTGACTCCGCTTTTAAGTCATCTCTCACATAGATTGCAATACCTTTCTTTTTGTGTTTATCTGCTGGTGCTGTAAATAATTTTCCCAGTTTCGAACAATCAATCATGGAGTGTGGGAATGTGGTGGGAATGTCACATTCTGTGGAATGCAAATTCATCTATGCCATGGATCAACTGTTTACCCTTGGCCTGGCTCTGAATTTGAACCTGTCCAAAAAGGGATACTTTACCTTCTGAAATGATGTTTGGACTACTACATTTGAACAGAATGGGGGAAATCGCACAGTGTGAAACTAAAGATATGTCTGTAAAGAACTGTATACTTGGCCTCTACTTTTCTTTATCTCACTTCAGAAGCAAAGGACTTCTAGCTCAAACCCTACCTCTCAAATTTGCTGTCCATAAGTTCCAGCCTGGTGATTGGGTCCTGATAAAAGCCTGGGACAGGTCCTACCAAATTCTTGCTGACCACTGAAACAGCAGTCTGACCAAAAGACAAAGGGTGGACCCCAGTTGATGAACTTAAAAGAGTGGAAAGTGTTTCCTGGAGAAGACCGGCTGAGAATAAAAATTACCAAAAGCTGATGTGGTCATGGTGGTATGAATAGACTTTGTGATTTTTCTCATTGCAGGAGTACCAACTTTTTGATTTTTCCTGCCTGAATGTCAGCTTATGTTATTCCAGCTGAAGATCCCAAGTGGAGCTAATGGACCAGTAAAAGACTCTTTTTCAATTCCCAAAGATTATGGGGGGAGGGTGGAAATTCATTGTAATGTTTTCTTTGTTGTCTCATTTATATTGTAACCAGTTTAATGTACTCATGTAAGGATTGTGTATTTGAGAGTGGTTGGCACAGCAACTTTTGAACACCTTGGTCTTGAACACTTTGGACTTCTGTCTGATGGGTGGGAAATTTGTCCAGCATGTTTGTACTGAAAAGTAGCTGCATACACACACACACATATAAAGACACACACTATTCAGAATTAGGCAAAGTTTCTCCTAGTACCTCCACACGAAGCTGCTCCTAGGTTGAGTTTTGCTCTGTACCACTAAGGCACAAGAAGTCATGTCTCCATGGGGGAGGGGCATTCCCCCCCAGGGAATTCCCTCACTTGAAGAGACAGCAGAAAAGAGATCTCCAAACCCAAAGCCCTGACTATAACTCACAAATGATGCTGCCCAGTTGCCCGGATGTTGCACTGGTGGCCTCATGAGTAGAAGTCCGAGGGCACATTGTGTGTAAAAAATAAATAAATCAATATTAAATAGCCTGGATTGCACAATGACTAAGAGTTAGGACAGGTACAATAATGATCCCTTGAAAATGGGCAGCCTGTAATTTCAAGAACCATGGCTGTGAAGAATTTTGGGGGTTTGTGCTTGCATAACACCTGTTTGGAAACTCACAGACAGTGATATAAGCATCTGAAAATAATTGGCATGGAAAATTGGATACTGTAAATTGGATACTGTAAATTTCTTTCCAGAATTTTTTTCCCTGACTGCTAGACCTTCATGGTTGAAAGCTTTTGGGAGCCATTGAGGAATCTTTTTCTATTGCCTCTTATCAATGCCTTTATCTTTCCTCATTCATCGGGATAGAAAGAATTCTATCCTTTAAAACAAAACGGGAATGTAAGGGTAATAAAGGAAAGAAGTAAAATATAGCATTAAGTAGAGAGTTACTCTATAGGCATGTCTTATCTTGATATTAGGCAGTTGTTCTTTTTATATATGTAGAAGTATTTATCTCTATAGGCATTTCTTGCTGTTGTAGACAATATTTCTTTAACCTTTCACTGGGGTTGTAAAACTAATAACACATGCCTGCATCCCTCTCCTATTGAGATAAATGATTGTCCCATCTAAATCAATCTGAATGGAACCTACTCCCTGGGAATGTAACTCCCTACATCTGGAGCAATGTACACCTTTTGAAGTATGCTGTTAATAGCCCTCTTAAATGGTCAGTTGTGATCGATTAACAGACAATAGGAGAAGGGATAATGAAAGATAAACAAGTGCCAGAAGGACATTTGTCTTTTTGCAGGAAGGATGCAAATCGAAATTAGAGTGCTTTACAATGCAGTTACTCTACTTCTAAAAGAATCTTAAGGTATAAGAAGAGTTACTTTCGTCTATGTGCTTTGTAACTTTCCTCACATATCTGTGTGAATGAGAGGAGAGGTCTTACCTTTTATTGATCAATAAAGGTTAGATTTTGTTCTTCAAAGCCTCTGCTTAAGTTCATTTTTGGCACAGCGTGATCTTAAGTTATAGCCGAACTTTACACATTCTTAGAGAAAGGCTCTCATTCCCTCATGCTCCTCACAGTTGCTGTGTCATGAACATAAAGTGTGTTAGGATATGTGCAGAGTAACCTTTGTATAAAAAGGATATGCACATGGAAAACGGTTTATGAGAACAGTTATGAAGAAATATACAGCCACACAGAGTTGACCAAGTTGTATTAATGTTTACTTGAAGAACTAGCACAGTCCAATAAACAGTCCATGTCATACACATTTTTAACAGTCCAGAAATATCCAGTTATAAAGATTTCTTACATCTAGTTATAAAGTCTTCTTACCGGTTCCATGTCTTTTACAGCAGACAAATATCACACCATAATACAACAAATAACCTTCGATATCAACAGAATATCAAAATAAACAGGGTTAGTCAGTATCAGTTCGTAGTCAGTCAGTATCAGTATCAAGAGAGATCATCAGTGAAAAAGAGAAAGAGAATCAAACCATGATCTATAGCTCCCTCTTATGGCAACTTGTAGCATAATTAACCAACCAGAACACAGCATAATACATTACAGTATTTTTTCTTTAAAGCTACAAACATATTTGTAGTTTAGATATTGTCAACCCAACTACATTATTTACATATACATAACAAAGTGCATTACATATACCAAGCTACTGACCTAGGCCATACCCCACTTATACTTTCCTGGGAAAGAGTCATTGCAAAGCAGCCAACAGGAGATACAAGAATGGCAGCAAAAATAAACACTTCTGGTGTCCCTACAGGCATGAGACAAACGAGCGTTGCACTGTACTGAGAATATGAGATTGGGAAATGGAGTGATGAATTTACTCTACTTGCAGAAGAATAACCTGTGAAAAAAGTGAAATAGAATAAGGAACAACAGGAGATACTGTTGGAAGAAATATCCTTCTGGTTTCAGTTCCAAGTGGGGAAAAAGACACTGGAAACATGGAGGCTGTTTGGAAGGTTTAATGGTGGACAGGACCACATGGCCTGGAGCTCCAGAGTGAAAAGGAAGGATGATCACATGCTTCAAGGTGAAGGAGGAGATCAAGAAAGGGATGAGGTACTGAGAGTGCCTGGGTTTTATACCCTTTGTTGGATTTGAATTGGAGCTTGTTTCTAATTGGTTGTCAGACTCCCATGGGGCCATGCAGGGGCAACTCTGTAGGCTGTCCTGAGTTCCAGGCTTGGTTGAGCCTTGCTGGATGATGCACTGAAAGGGCTTTTGGCAATTGCTATAGCTTTACCTGGAGATCTTTGTTATGTAAAGTATTCTGGCCCAGGCCTTAATGGCCCACCCATTAACAAAGGTGGAGGTGAGTTTCTACTTCTGAGGTGAATTTCTGCTTCTGAGTTTCTACTCTTTTTAGGGGAAATATTCTGCCTTTTTAATATTTACTAGGCTATTTCAATTTTCTAGGAGGGGGTGGGTGCTCCCATGCTCTGTTCCTTTTCTTCCAGAGCCCCAGAGGAGCCTTAGGGGAGCAAAAACTCCCCCCCAGAGGCTTCTCTGAGGCTAGGAAGCTCTCAGAATGGAGCTTGGAGGGGTGCTGCGTGCCCCTCTCATGTTATGTTCCTTTTCTTCCAGACCCTCAGAGGAGCTTTAGGGGAGCAAAAACGACCCCCCCCCGAAGATCCTCTGTGGCTAGGAAGCTCTCAAAAACAGGTGGGGGCTGCAAAAAAAGCCACGCCCACCCAGTCACATGGCCACGCCCACCAAGCCACGCCTACAGAACCGGTAGTAAAAGTTTTTGAATCCCACCACTGCCTGAGATAGATCATTTGATACATTTTATATGACTAAGTGCCTCTCTCCTGTCATTCCATGTGGTAGCTACTGAGATCCTATAGATGGCACTAGATGCTAGCAGCAAACTGCAGCTGTCTAGAAAACCTATATGGGCCCTCTTGGCTACTGGCATGATCTCATTCCCTATATCTTGGTGAAGGTGGAAAGTCCCTAACTTTTCAGACATATAGGTGATCTCATTTTACTAACATCACCACTAGTCTTAAGGATTGGTTGGGAGGTTGTACCAATGTGGATGGGAGCTTTCATCCATGTGGGATCTATTCTCCAGTCTGGATGCTGTACCTATGTTGCCTTTGTCTTCTTGTAAAAACCCTATAAAAGCAATAAACGCTATGTATGTAGTCAGACATCTTTGCACACTGAAATGACTGGTTATTGAATTCCCTCAAGTGGCACCCGAACAGGGACAACAACAGCCCTCCGGGATAGGCAACAGCCAATGTACTTGCTACCGTCTGGATATAGACCCCAAGGTGCACCTTCGTCTTACGAGACCCCTCAGTGGTAAGTATGGGTTGCAATCTATCTCATCAACAGCATAAGCATGTACAGGAACTAAGATTCCTGTTACACAAATCAGGTGTTACAGCGTCTGAGGGGGGCATAAGGAAGCTGGTTGAGGAGATAGGGAAACATTGTTCCTGGTATCCTGAGTGTGGGACGCTCAGGTTTACAGATTGGATAAAGATAGGGCATATTTTACATCTTGAACCCAGGGCTCCAGTTAAGATATTACTTTGATGGTATCAATGCCGTCAAGCAGTGGAGCAATTTGGCTCTGATGTCTCAACAGGGCAAAGACTAACTACAAGCCCTCCTTCTGATTATGATCATGTAAAAATTGTCACCCCCAAATTAGTTCCAATTGAACCTACAGCTCCTTCTGAAGAGATTAAATCTTTTGCTTCTTCCCAGACAGTCTACACCCCCATAAGGAAAATATTGGAAGAACAATTAGACAAAGATGGGTGTAGAAGAAATCATAGATATGCTTTCCATGTGTCCTGTGCATGCTACGGGACAAGTGGATCAAAATGGAGCTCAAATAATAGAATATCACCCTCTGTCGTATGCAATTTTAACAGAACTAAGAAAAGGAATTAGAGATATGGGATTGGGAAGTACTTACGTGCAGGGAATGTTACAAGCTACTATGAGAAATCATATTTTAGTACCTGAAGATTGGAAAACTACCTTTCGTATGTTGTTGACTCCAGCTCAATATGTAGTTTGGGACAGTGAATTTAGACATCAATGTGCTGTGCGTGCTCAGCATTCGGGGGGGTGGGGGGACACTTTTATTCCCGAGCAATTGTATGGATCTGGCAATTTTGCTCCAGTTGATAATCAGATTGTTTTACCAGCTGCCATTTTACAGGTTTCTTCTGAGTGTGCCTATTGGGCATTCTCAAAAGTGCCTGTTTCTGGCAAGCCTCATCAAGCTTTCTCTAACATCAGACAGAAAGCTACAGAGGCGTATCCTGATTTTATTAACAGATTACAGGATGCTTTACGGCGGCAGATAGATAATCCTGAGGCTCAGCATGAGTTATTAATGAAGCTGGCAAAGGAAAATGCTACTTCTGAATGTCACAGGGCAATTATTGGTCTGGGAACCAACCCTGATTTGGCAGAAATGATTAAAGCATGTCAAGACACAGCCTCTTATCAAGCTAATTTATTGATAAGAGGCACAGCCTCTTATCAAGCTAATTTATTGGCTGCTGCTTTATCACAAGGCAGTAAGAGCAAATCTCAAGGAAATTGTTATAATTGTGGTAAACCTGGTCATTTTAGAAGAGAATGTTGGAATAAAGGGGGAGGTATGTTTCACTCTCCTTTCCATCAGAGGGTGAAACCGAAATATAAATGCCCAAAGTGTCAGAAAGGTTATCATTGGGCAAGTGAATGTCGGTCGGAAAACGGCCGACCGGGCTGGTCTCTGGCCCCAGTCCAAACAGAGACAATAAATCAACAATAGAAAATACTCCTGCAGCCACAAAAGATAGTGCTGGTATTGATTTAATATTGCAGGAGGAAGTGAATTTTAAATTTCCTGGGGGGGTTCAAGTAGTTCCATCACAATTATCAGGCCCCCTGCCTCAAAATTATGGAGGGCTTGTCCTCCCCCGGTCAAGCATGGTGTTATATATTTACATACTCACCTTGGATTGGTCAGTCTGGACAGCTGGAAATTCGAAGAGCCGTCATTGGCCATGAGCCGCAAGCAGCCCACTATAAAGAAGGCTGCTGCGGTTCCGCGGTTGTTCAGTTCTAGACAAATAAAAGAGAACAAAGGATCAACTGTGCACGTGGCAATGAGAACCGAGTGAGACGAAATGGCCGGCAGCAACTCGCCACCCGCACCATTCAACCCAGCAACTGAAGACTGGGAATCTTACATCGACCAATTCCTCATGTTTCTAGAAGGGAACGAGCTCCAAGGAATATCCGAAAATAGGAAGAGAGCCATTTTCCTCACCCACTGCGGGCCCGCAGTGTTCAAAATGGCAAAGGCATTGGCAGCACCCCACGATGTAAAAAAAATGGCGTGGATGGACTTAGACAAATTACTGCGAGCCCATTACGCACCAACCATTTCATGCCTCATCAAAAGACACGAATTTTATAAGCGTGACCAAAAGGAAGGTGAGAGCATAGGAGATTTTGTCGCAGCACTAAGAGACATTGGTGGAGCGTGCAAATTCCTAAACTTGGACGAGGCCATGAGGGACTGCGTGGTCCTCGGGTTGAGAGACCTTACACTACAAAGTTGATTGCTGACAAGACCTAAAATAACAGTAACGGAGGCAATAGAAGAAGCCACCACAGCGGAAGCAACACAGAAATTGGCGGCCGCCATGCGACAAATGAATACGTTAATAAAGGAAAACCTGAAAGACACTAGCCAAACTCAAGACAAGAAACCAGAGGAAACTCAAAAGCTCACCACCACGACACACCACGAGGACATCGAATCCCTATCAGAAGACGACGAGGAAGAAGAAGAGATAAATCAACTCCGGTCGGAAAATGGTAGACGGGAGCGAAGGGAAAGGAAGTCAGAATTCCGTTGTGCCGGGTGCAGAGGAGACCATCCATGTTCCAAATGCCATTTTTTCGATGCCATTTGCAGGTATTATGAACGGCGGGGACACATAGCTAGGGCATGCCGAAACAAAAATAACTATAGCCCTAGACAAAGATGGAATACCCCCCCCCCCAGGGAAAGAGAAAGGCAAACAGGGAGCCGTTGGAGTCAAGAAAGCAGAAACAAGCGGTGGAAGGAAGCCAATAGAAAAGAGGAAACACATCAAACAATAACTATCGGACACTCAAGCTCAATCAATGTGAAAAAGGTACATGTGCAAGTCACCATAGAAGGTCAGCCATGCGAGATGGAGGTGGATTCCGGCTCGTATTTATCAATGGTATCGTGGAATACCCTCAAAGGTCTAATACCCGATATAAAAAAGAGAGAAGTAGAAATACAAAAACTCACACCAAAAGACTACCAGGGAAACAGAATTCCTGTAGTACGAACCGGACATTTCAAAGTTAAATTCAAAAAATACACGAAAGTCCTTCCACTAACCATAGTCGACCGGGATCACCCCAGTCTACTGGGACTCGAATGGTTTGCACCATTAGGAATTGGAGTAACTGGAATAAACAACATTACTGAGACAGACTGGGAAGAGAACCTGATGCAAGAATTCCAGGACATCTTCAACGGAGAACTGGGCAAGTACCAAGGGTCCCCTATCTCTTTTAATTTGAATCCAAATGTAGCCCCAATAAAGTTAAAGGCAAGGCGAGTTCCTTTCGCGTTAAAACCGAAAATTGATGAACAATTAGATAAACTTACCGCACAAGGGGCATTAGAACCAATAGACCATGCAAGGTGGGAAACCCCAATTGTTACTCCTATTAAACCAGATGGGTCCGTACGCATCTGCGGAGACTACAAGGCCACCCTCAACCATGCGCTACAACAAAGCGCATACCCAGTGCCGGTGGTACAGTACCTATTACATTCTTTGGGGGGGAGGTAGAATCTTCGCGAAATTGGACCTTGCGCAAGCCTATCAACAATTGCCGGTTGATCCAGAAACAGTGGAAGCACAAACAATTGTGACTCACAGGGGGGCATTCAAATGCAACAGACTGCAATTTGGAGTTAGCGTGGCCCCAGGGGTATTCCAGAGCTTAATGGAACGCCTATTGCAAGGAATCAAGGGGGTGGTACCATTCTTTGACGACGTATTAGTATCAGCCAGGGACAAAGAACAACTGAAAGACCACCTGAGGGAGGTCTTACAAAAATTTAAAGAGGCGGGACTTAAAGTTAAAAAAGAGAAATGCCAATTAGTCACCGATAAGGTTGAATTCCTGGGATACCTTATAGACAAAGAAGGGATCCACCCCACTGAAAACAAAATCAGAGCAATAAAGGAAGCCCCCAGACCCGAAAATAAAACAGATTTGCAAGCCTTTGGGGGACTTATTAATTTTTACAATGTATTTTTGCCACAGAAAGCAACGATAGCGGAACCACTACACAGGTTGCTTGATAAGAAAGCTACCTGGACCTGGGGGCGACAAGAAGAAACCGCATTCCAGGAAATAAAAGACTTACTCACATCAGACTGTGCTAATACAATACAGCGAAACCCTGCCACGAACATTACCCTGCGAGGCATCACCATTCGGCATCGGTGCCATACTCAGCCACATATTACCCGATGGAAAAGAAGCACTTATCGCATTCTAATCAAAAACCCTAGCAAAGAGGGAACGGAATTACAGCCAATTGGATAGAGAGGCATTGGCCACAATAACAGGAGTCAAACGGTTCCACGAGTACATCTATGGCAGAAAATTTTCCCTTGTCACAGATCATAAACCTCTTTTAGGAATCCTCGCAGTGAATAAAGCCACACCTAATATACTGTCACCACGGATGACAAGGTGGTCCGAATTCCTCGCTGCATACAACTACAACTTGATCTACCGACTAGGAAAGAACATAACACACGCTGACGCCCTGAGCTGTTCTCCCCTACCTGAGTTGGAAGAAGATCCTGCACCAACCACATCAACCCTGCAAATAGAGACGTTGGCAAACCTACCCACAACAGCAACAGACATTGCTAGGGAAACCACAAGAGACAGAAACCTGGCACGGATTTTAAATTGGGTAGGTAAAGGGTGGCCAGAGACCGCAAGTGACAAGACTGTTAAACCGTTCCGGAATAGACAAACGGAACTATCTATCTTAAAAGGATGTGTACTATGGGGGGATAGGGTGATCATACCAGACAGATTGAAGGAACAAATACTTGAATTACTGCATGAGGGTCACCCGGGTATTGTCAGAATGAAGTCCCTGGCTAGGAGTTATGTATGGTGGCCAGGGATGGATAAGGATATTGGGGAATGGGTAGCAACGTGCAAACGATGCCAAGAATCTAGACCTGCACCCCCTTCTGCACCTGTACTTGACTGGGAAACACCTAGGGGGCCATGGTCTAGGATACACATTGATTTTGCAGGACCAACTAAAGGACACACGTTCTTAATAGTGGTAGATGCTTACTCAAATTGGCTAGAGGTAAGCGTTATGCACTCTATCACGACAGAAGCTGTTATTAGACAACTAAGGAAACTGTTTACAACACATGGATTGCCGGATTTAATTGTATCCAACAATGGACCGCAATTCACGGCACTGACATTTGAGAGGTTTCTAGCCAAACAAGGGATAAGACATGCACTGTCAGCACCGGGCCAACCAGCTACGAACGGACGGGCGGAACGCATGGTCCATTATACTAAGGAAACACTACACAAATTGGGAACTGGAGATATACAGGAAAAGATATATAAGCTACTGAGCATACAACACATTACACCAAACACCACAACAAATAAAAGCCCAGCAGAACTATTATTGGGAAGAAAACTAAGATCTAACCTAGACAGACTACATCCCACATATAGCCCTGAAAAGCCAACAGACTCCTCCAGCAAGTGCTGCACATTCAAAACAGGGGACCTAGTCTATGCAAAAAACCTCACGGGGGAACCATTGTGGATACCGGCAACAATAACCCAAATAACAGGACCCAGGTCATACAGAGTAGAGACAGAAGACGGAAAGAGCTGGAGGAGACACATAGACCAACTCAGATCAAGGGCCACACTGACAAACACTAACAACCAGGGGGAAGAAGGGGGAGAACTTACACAAGAACAAGAATCACCTCAAATATTACACAAAAATAACCAAACCAGAGAGGGGCGAGACCCCTCAAACACAAACAAGAGGGGAGGGGGAGACACTCCACAAGCACGAGAAGTAACAAAACAAACCCTAACAATGACACAACAACCAATACTAAGATTAGCCCCAATCGGAAATCGCAATCACGTACCTGAACCCATGGAAGAAGAAGATAACCTGGGACGACTGGAGCAGGCTTTGGAAAACCATCATGAAGCCACTCCTGGCGGGAGCAGCCGAGCCGACTCAACCAGCCCGGAAAGGCCAGGCGGGAGTGGCATGGCTGACTCTACCTTCCAAGAGGTTCCGGAGAAGAGGACGGGAGGACCAGCAAACCCGTCTGAGCAGTCCGAAGACAAGACCACGACTGAACTGCGCAGGTCCAGTCGAACCCATAAGAGCCCCACCTATTTACGTGACTACGTAACATAGGGGAGGCCTGATTGGTTTGGCTGGACCACATGGGGAGGGGTGTTATATATTTACATACTCACCTTGGATTGGTCAGTCCGGACAGTGGGAAATTCAAAGAGCCGTCATTGGCCACGAGCCGCAAGCAGCCCACTATAAAGAAGGCTGCCGCGGTTCCGCGGTTGTTCAGTTCTAGACAAATAAAAGAGAACAAAGGATCAACTGGGTCTCGAGTCGTCATTTCCCACAACGCAACACATGGGAAAGAAAGGTATTTTTGTTATTCTGGGAGTGATTGATTCAGATTATACTGGAATCATTTATGTCCAATTGTGTACTAATTTTCCTCAAATTTTCCCCATTTATTCTAGCCCTGCTCAACTCCTGCATTTGCCTTATTTTGTCCCGGCAGGGGGAGAGCCAAAAGAGAGAGGGGAAGGAGGTTTCGGTTCTACAGACCCGGCCACTTCCATCATAGCTGCCATCACTACCCCAATTACATTTCAACGGCCCTGTCAGATCATTGTGTTGCAGGGTAAGCCCTTTGAGGGAATTTTAGACACTGGAGCGGATGTTTCGGTGATTTGTGCCAGGCACAAATTTGTGCCAGTCAATGTGCACGTCAAAGTGCACAATTTATTTCAGCTCATTTACCTAATTCAGATTTGGTTATACAGGTCCGTCTTTTTGTATTTGATATTCATGTCAGCCTCTGGGGACGTGACCTGCTCAGTAAATTGGGAGCCACCCTTACTCTGGAAGACTGAGGCTACTGCCCTTCCATTGAATTGGCTGGTTACAGAACCAGTATGGATTGATCAATGGCCCGTCACATGAAAAATTAATGGCTCTTCATCAGTTAGTAAATGATCAACTGCTTGCTGGTCATATTGTCCCTTCCAATGGCCCATGGAATATCCCCTGTATTTGTTACAAAAAAGAAAAGTGGCAAAATGTGTTTATTACATGATTTAAGAGCCATAAATTTATGTATTCAACCTATGGGCCCCCTGCAGTGTGGGATGCCTAACCCTAATTTGATTCCTCAAGATCATGAAGTATTTGTAATTGATTTAAAGGATTGTTTTTTTCTCTATTCCTTTATGCCCCTCTGATCAAGAAAAGTTTGCATTTTACTGTGCCTGCAGTGAATCATTCAGAACCTAATAAAGGTTATCATTGGACAGTTTTTGCCACAAGGCATGTTAAATAGTCCTACATTATGTCAGCTTTATGTTGCTACAGCATTAACTCCTTTTTGCAAACGTCATCCATTAGTTTTAGTCTATCATTATATGGATGATATTTTAATTGGAGCACCAAAGATACAACCTAATTGGCTTTCTGAACTAAAAAATGATCTAAGTGTCTATGGATTGCAAATTGCTCCAGAAAAAGTGCAGCTGCACTCTCCTTATCTTTATTTAGGGCATAAAATGTTGCAATCTTATTCTGCTCCAGTTTTTCCTCTTTTGCAGTTACCTAAAGTTATTTATTTGGTTAATTTGCAACAATTGCTAGGCACCCTTAATTGGGTTTGTCCATATTTTTCTTTACCTACACATTTTCTTAGTCCATTATTTGATTTATTAACTAAAGGAAAACAACCTGCAGATCTTATTACAGTTACACCTGCTGCTCTTGCTGTGGTTGAGCAGATTAATAACATATTAAGTACTCAGTTTGTAGATTGCATTCCTCATAGAAATTGTCAGCTAACTCTTTTGATCTTTCCTACTAATAAATTACCTACAGGAGTGTTAGCTGTGTTAGAAGAACAAAAAGTATATTGTATTGAATGGCTTTATTTACCTCATACCCCTTCTCAAAATGTTTTACCATTTATTCAAACTATTTCTGAACTGATAATTTTAGGACAAACTTGAGCTTGTCAAAGAAATAGAACTGATTTAATAAATATTATTCTTCCTATCCCAAAGTCTGATTTTCAATTTTATTTTCAGAATAACTTATCTCTCCAATGTGCTCTGACTATGTAGGCTGCATTGCATATCATTTGCCTAAAGATCCTCAGCTTGCTTGCTTAATGATTTCTTCCTTTCCTGTTTGTCCATTACTTTCTCCTTCTCCATTGCCTCAAGCTCCTACTATTTTTTCAGATGGTGGACGAACGAGAGGTGCAATTGCTTACAAGGATGATGATACCTGGAAAGTGTCCTACACTGCAGTGCAATCCTCACCTCAATGTTCAGAATTAGCTGCTGCTATTTTAGCTTCCAAACCTTTTCTCAACAACCTTTCAATTTAATCTCTGACTCTCATTATGTGTGTCAACTTATTTTAAATCTTCCAGGTGCTTATATCACGCCCAGGATTGATCCTAATCTCATGGCTTTGTTTTTAACTTTGTAGCAACTGCTCCAGGATCGAAAGCAATTCTATTATGTAGCTCATATACGTAGTCATTCCTCCCTTCCTGGACCGCTTTCTGAAGGCAATAGTTATGCTGATGCTGCTGTTCATATTTTACCTACTTTATTTTCAGATCCTTTCTTCGGTCACTCTTTTTTCCATCAAAATGCTAGAGGCCTAGCACAAGCTTGTCATATTCCAATTGACCAAGCTAAACAAATTGTTTTATCTTGTCCCCAATGCTCTGTGGCCTCCCCCTCTGGGGACACGGGAGTTAATCCTTGTGGTTTTGCCTCTAATCAACTTTGGCAAATGGATGTTACCCATGTTCCCTCTTTGGCTCCCTGGAAATATATTCATTTATCTATTGATGCCTACTCAGGAGCCATTTGGGCTACACCTCAGCGAGGAAAAACAACTAATCATGTTGTTTCATATCTTTATTTGGCTATTGCTGCCTTGGGCAAGCCCTCTTCTCTAAAAACTGATAATGGGCCAGCCTATTCTTCATCAGTTTTTTTGCAATTTTGTACCACCTAGAATATTGTTCTGACTCATGGCCTCCCCTACAATTCCTCAGGGCAGGCCATAGTAGAATGCGCAAACCGGTCCTTTAAGGACTGCCTCCAAAAACAAATAAAAAAGGAGGGATCATCTAGGGTCCCCAATTTGTCATGGGTAACACAACAGGTTCAAAAAGTATTATTTACCTTAAACCAATTGAATGTCTCTATTCAAAATTTGACTGCTTATCAGAGATACTTTCAACAGAAAACAAATTTGCCTCCCCCTCTTGTGTATTATAAGGCCTTGCCAGATAAAACATGGCTGGGGCCAGTTCCTCTAATTACTTGGGGTAAGGCTATGCTGCTGTGCTTACTCCTACAGGACCTTTGTGGATTCCAGCTCGTTGTGTCTGTCCTGCCAAGGATGTTGTAGCAGCAGTCCCCAAATCCACTCCCAGAGATGGCAAGGATGATGATGCAAACAGCACAGCGTCCAATCCGATCCCACCATGCCACTTGTCCAGTGACATGGGGAGATGTCAAGACCTTGACTGCCAAAGTGCAGGCACTGTTACAACATCAGCAAGTAGAACAAACTCCCGAGAATTTATGCACTGCCATTTTTGCGGTTTTAACTGCAAATTCCTTAGCCATCATTTGCTTATGTTTAATTGTTCACAGCTGTCCTTTGGCATCAGCAGCTCTTATTCCACTAAAGCATTCACTTGAACAATGAATGAAGCAAAACCTATGGGTACAATTAGCTAACATCACACAAAATGATGCCTTTTGTTTATCTGAAGCTTATGATATGGAAAATTTGCTTTCTACATGTTTAGTTACTGTTTGCACTCCTTCTGCAGTGATTCAAAACTTTACTGGCTTAAACACATATTTACTAAATGGAAATTTTAACTATGGGACTATAGCTAGTTGGGGATTTGCTGCACATTATCCACCCCTTGATGTGAATGCTTTGCATACTCCAGTGGTAACCATTCCTGCAAATATAACTTGCGCAAAAGTAGTTAATTGTACATCTTCAAATAAAAAACTTCATTGTCATCGTATTAGCTCACCTACTTTAAACTGCACAGCTTTTGAAGAGTCTTCTTTTCACTTTGCTCATGTTTGGCTGCCGCAAGGATGGTTTTTTACATGTGGTAAAGAAACTTTTAATTATATTCCTGCTAATATTAGTGAAGCTCAATGCTGCCTCAGCTGGCTGATTCCTGTTTTGCTTTCTAAACAACAATTTCATCATTCCAATCATTTTCGACAAGATGACACTTGTGACTCTGAAGCAACCTTACTTAATAAAGCAGAATATGTAGCACTCACTGTGTCTATGGTGGGTGTGCAGGCACTTGCTGCCCATGCTCATCTTAACATTAATTCTGTTGCATGTAATTTAGCAAAAACAATGCTACTTCTTCAGCTATTTCAGCAATCAACCATGAGATGCAAGAATTAAGAAAAGCTATTTTACAAAACCGTGCTGCTATAGATTATTTGCTTTTACGCCAACATTTGGGTTGTGAAAGTTTCCAGGGATTGTGTTGTTATAATCTTTCTGATGAATCGAGAAACATCAAGCATCAGCTTAATATTTTACACAATTTGGCCTCAGATTTAAAAATGGATAATGTAGGATCTTGGTGGGAAGATTTTTGGGCTTGGCTACCTACAGGCTTAATGGGAAATATTTTACGCTATGCAGTTATTATTATTACTATTTTAATTAGTGGATGTTGTCTTATTCAATGTCTCCCTTCTCTTTGCAATATATGTATCACACCTTTTCGTCCCAAACCCTCTCCTACATTGCCTAAGAGTCAAGTATATGCACTATATAAACAACTGTAAGCATGCTCTTCTAATGATTATGAGTCCTCTCCTAACTCCTTTTAACTCTTTTGATGATTGTTCTTTCTCTAACAAAATAAAAAAGAGTGAAATGTGGTAGCTACTGAGATCCTATAGATGGCACTAGATGCTAGCAGCAAACTGCAGCTGTCTAGAAAACCTATATGGGCCCTCTTGGCTACTGGCATGATCTCATTCCCTATATCTTGGTGAAGGTGGAAAGTCCCTAACTTTTCAGACATATAGGTGATCTCATTTTACTAACATCACCACTAGTCTTAAGGATTGGTTGGGAGGTTGTACCAATGTGGATGGGAGCTTTCATCCATGTGGGATCTATTCTCCAGTCTGGATGCTGTACCTATGTTGCCTTTGTCTTCTTGTAAAAACCCTATAAAAGCAATAAATGCTACGCATGTAGTCAGACATCTTTGCACACTGAAATGACTGGTTATTGAATTCCCTCAATTCCAAAGTTCCTTTTCATATGTTTCAAGTATTTGTGAAACAACACCAGAGAGATAAAATACTGGACTACACATTGACCAGATTCACACTGCATGAGAAGTGATAATGTGACTCCTTTGTTTGGCCTAAAACAAGATTACTTGTTTAGAGAGCCAATTTTAACATAGTGGTTAAGATGTACAAAGCCAGCTGGATGACTTTGGGTTAGTTACTCTCCCAGCCCAACTCATCTTAGATAATTTTTGTTGTGGGGAAAATAGAAGGAGGAAATAGATATGTATCCCGGAGTTGCACAAAATAAATGCAAACAGAAACATAGTAAATAAATACAGGTAATCCTCAACTTACAACAGTTCACTTAGTGACCAACGGCACTGAAAAAAGTGATTTCAGGGATACAGTACACATATGGAGTTCTATGTAGACAGCTTATAATTTAGAATGCATTGATTCTACATCAATTCATTTTGTTTGTTTTGTGGTTTTATTGATTTTACATACTTTTAATTAGGGCTAATGTGGAAGTTTTAGTCAGTGGTGGGATTCAAATACTTTAACAACTGGTTCTCTGCCCTAATGACCAGCTGAGTAGGCGTGGCTGGCTGGACATGTGATTGGGTGGGTGTGGCCAACTCAATATCATGCCAAGTTGTACCTGGCCTGGCCCGGCCTCTCCTTGCCACGCCTTGCCCCTCCCCTCCCAGCCACTCCTTGTCACACCCGGCCTCGCCTCCCGGCCACTCACCTCAAAGGCGTCAACATACCTATAGTTCTGTAAAAATGTTGTTCACCTTTTTTTGACTTTATTATCTGCATCTACATACTATAGATGTACTTTCATGGACCACTGATGCAACCCTGCCATACCCCTTTTTGTACCCTTACTGGGCCGGTTAAAGTCCCTTGAGGATTACACCTCACTTTCAAGGTGGAATTAGCATACAATTTTTGTATGAGGAAAAGAAGACGTTTATCGATGGTAGTGTGTTTTAATTTCTCCCAGAGGGTGTTCCTGGATATTGAATAGAAGGCCTGCTTAAAATCAAGGAAGGCCATGAAAAGAGAGGATTTTTTTTATTCATGTATTTTTGAACCAGATAGTGAAGTACCAAGATATGATCCACCGTAGATCTTCCTTCTCTAAAACCAGCTTGCTCATCTTTGATTATCCCCCTGGAAATTAGCCAATCCTGAAGTTTATAGTTTAGGTGTTTGGCATACAATTTACTAATAACACTCAGAAGGCTAATAGGTCTATAATTGCCTGGGTCATTTCTATTACCTTTTTTATAAATTGGCATGATAATTGCTAATCCCCAATCTCTTGCATACGGCCCATTTTATCTATAAATGTAAACACAGATGCTAAAAGTGGAGGCCACCAACTAGCATTCTTTTTGATTATTTCTGGCAGGACATTATCAGCACCTGGTGCCTTGAGGGTTCGATCAACCGGGATATATCTCCTGGTGTAACTGGGGGCCAGTAAGGAGCTTGGTCCAAACTATTTTGGCACTCCTTAGTTGCATAGTCAGGGTCTGTATATAGCTCTCTAAAATATTCTTCCCAGGCAGGAGTCGGTACCTGATTAGTTGGGGGTAGTGGGGATTTCCCCAATCCACTAGTAATGTACCAGAAAAGGGATGTATTTTATGTCTTGACTGCTGTAATTAATCTACGCCAAGACTCCTTCAGAGCCACACTTTTCTTTTCTTTTAGCAGGGTCTTATATTGTGCCTTCAGCTGCTTTAAGTAGTGAGTGTGATCCTCAGAAGGGGCGTTTTTACTTTTCCTATACTCCTTGTTATATGTCCTTTTCAGTTGCGCACAATCTCTAGCAAACCATTTTTTATTCTTTAAAATTGGCTTTTTGGATACTGTTAGTGAGAACTGATTTCAAATTTGAAATTAAAGGTTCAAATCCCTCTAAATATGATCCTTCAAACTTATTTCTTAGTAGAGATGTACGAAGTTCTATTGTTTCCGGCACTAACATCCATTTAGTAACTTCCTTTGCATTTTTCTCGGTCCATTTAATTTTTACCTGGGTATTTTGGCTCTCTAGCCTGGGTAGGTAAATTGAACCAGTCCTTAGAGATTTCTGGTGTAATGTGAGAGTAAGGATCACTGAATTGTGATCACTTTCCAGTCGTGAGTCTATGTTCTATATTAGCATTCTCCAAACACTGAATACTGATTGGTCCACACGGACCGCAACCTGATTGGTCGACTAAACGGCCGTGATTGGCGCGCTAAGAATCAACCGCGATTGGCCGAGCTGTTCACGGGAGATTCAAAGCGCTGTCATTGGCCACCGAGCCGCGAGCAATCCCTATATGAAGGGCTGCCGCGGCTCCAAGATCTTGTACAGGTCTTAACACTGAAATAAAGAGCTGAATGTACACTTTGGTCTCGCGTCTCTGTGGGAACCGATCTACCCGATCTAACTCTGGCGACGAAGGTGGGATCGCGAGACAAGAGACCAACCAAGCATGTGGTGAAGCGGCACAGAACGACCGATAAGATGGCCAGCAGCATCACTCCACCTGCACCCTTCAACCAGGCTGCCGAGGATTGGGAATCATACATTGACTGATTCCTAATGTTCCTTGAGAGCAGCAACCTAAAAGATGCCAATGGACAGAAAAAAAGGGCCGTGTTCCTGACACACTGCGGGCCTGCAGTGTTCAAAATGGCTAAAGCCCTAGCCAAACCCGCCGATGTGAAGGAGATGGACTGGGCCGACCTTGAACCGTTGCTGCGGCGCCACTATGCCCCCGCCATGCCCAATCTCATCAGAAGGCACGAGTTCTATCAGCGGGACCAGAAAGAGGGCAAGTGCATTAGCAATTTCGTGGCCACGCTGAGAGACCTCGGAGGCATGTGCAGCTTCACTGACATGGACAAGGCTCTACGAGACCGCATGGACCTCGGCCTCAGAGACCCCATCCTGCAGAGCCGGCTGATGGCGAGGGCAGACATCTCTGTTACCGAGGCCATCGCCGAAGTGACTGCATCTGAAGCAGCCAAACAATCAGCGGTTCGGATGAGGCGGATGAACTTGGCGGTCTGGCCAGCAACCATCGAAGTGACCCCAGCACCGGAGAAACACCCGGAAGCAAGCCCCAGGACGACCACCACCACCCACCATGGAGACATCGACTCCTTCTCCGAAACCGAGGAGGAGGAGGAGGAGATCCACCGACTACAGACGGAATGCGATCGGCGGGAACGGAGAGGCCGTAAGTCAGGGTTCCAGTGTGCCAGCTGCGGCGGCGACCACCCCCACTCAGAATGCCGATTCCTCGACACTATCTGTCGGCATTGTGATAAGTGGGGGCACATCGCCAAGGTTTGCCGGAACAAGAGGAACCACAGCCCCCGGCGATGAGACGGCAGCACCCGGTGATGAGACAGCACCCCCCCCCCCAGGACCAGAGACCGTCACGCCGAGAGCCGGTGGAGCTGGGACAGCTGAAGCAAGCGACTCAGTGAGATGCGGCGGAGAGAGAAGACCCATCAGACGGTCATTAACAGCCATTCCTCAACCATCGATGCCCAGAAGGTGCACGTGGAGGTAGGCATCGAGGATCAACCATGCGAGATGGAGGTGGATTCCGGATCCTACCTCTCCATGGTTTCCTGGTGCACAATCAAGCGCCTGGTGCCTACCATCCTCTGGCACGAGTTAGAAAATCAAAAGCTGACCCTAAAGGACTATCAGGGAAACCGCATCCCGGTAGTCGGAATTGGACATTTTAAAATAACCTTCAAGGGGCATACCGAGGTGCTTCCACTCACAATCGTGGACAAAGACCGCCCAAGCCTACTGGGACTGCAATGGTTCACACTGCTGGGCATCAAAGTGATGGGCGTCAACCACGTCGCCGAGGCGGACTGGGAAGCAACATTCGTGCGGGACTTCCAAGAGGTTTTCAATGGTGACCTAGGCAAGTACCGGGGGTCCCCAATCTCTTTTAACATAAACCCAAACGTTGCCCCAATCCGCCTTAAACCACGGCGGGTGCCATTTGCACTCAAACCCAAAATCGATGAGCAATTGGACAAGCTCATCGCGCAAGGGGTCTTAGAGCCAATTGACCATGCCCGGTGGGAGACACCCATAGTCACCCCGATCAAGCCGGATGGGTCGGTCAGAATCTGTGGTAACTACAAGGCCACCCTCAACCACGCACTGCAGCAGAGTGCCTACTCCATCCCAGTGGTACAGCACCTCCTGCACTCACTGGGGGGAGGCCGGGTCTTCGCAAAGCTTGACCTGGCGCAAGCATACCAGCAGCTGCCGGTCGATGCTGAAACTGCAGAGGCGCAAACCATCGTAACCCACCGAGGGGCATTCCGATGCAAGAGACTCCAATTCGGAGTCAGCGTAGCGTCAGGGGTTTTCCAGAGCCTGATGGAAAGGTTACTCCAAGGGATCAAGGGGGTGGTGCTCTATTTCGACGATGTGCTGGTGTCAGCTACCAATAAGAACCAATTGGAAAGCCGCCTAAGGGAGGTGTTACAAAAACTCAAAGACTCTGGGCTAAAAGTCAAGAAAAATGCCAGCCATGCGCCGAAAAAGTCGAATTCCTGGGGTACCTCCTAGACCAGCATGGAATCCACCCAACAGAAAAAAAGCTCAGAGCCATCAAAGAAGCCCCTAGACCAAGGAATAAGACAGAACTACAGGCATGTCTTGGACTTATTAATTTTTATAATGTTTTCCTGCCCCAAAAGGCTACGGCAGCAGAACCTTTGCATAGGCTGTTAGACAAAACAGCCACCTGGACCTGGGGGAAGCGGGAGGAAAACGCCTTCAAACAAACAAAAGACCTGCTGACTTCAGACGCAGTCCTCATCCAATACAGCGAGACCCTACCGCTGACAGTAACATGCTACGCATCACCCTTCGGCGTCGGGGCCATCCTCAGCCACACCCATCACCTTCTTTTCAAGAACACTATCCAAACCGGAAAGGAACTACAGCCAGCTGGACAAGGAGGCCCTTGCAGTCGTCGCCAGTGTAAAGAGGTTCCATGAGTACCTCTACGGTAGGACCTTTACAGTTATTACCGACCACAAGCTGCTGTTAGGGATACTGGCAGGGAACAAGGCCACCCCGAACATACTGTTACCTAGAATGACAAGGTGGTCCGAGTTCCTTGCCGCCCACAGTTACCTGCTAACACATCGACCCAGCAAGAACATCTCACATGCAGATGCATTGAGCCACTCCCCCCTGCCCGACCTGGAGGACGACCCGGCACCCACAACATCAACCCTGCACATAGAGACATTGCCCAACCCACCCCTGACCGCGTCAGACATTGCCACAGAGACTAATAAAGACAAACGGCTGGCGCGAGTCTTGAGATGGGTAGAAAAAGGGTGGCTGGAAAGCGACGGTGGTGAACTATTCAAACCCTTTCGCAACCGGCAAACTGAACTTTTTACGCAAAAAGGTTGCATACTTTGGGGGGACAGGGTTGTAATTCCAGAAACTCTACAAAAAAGAGTATTGTCTATGTTGCATGAGGGGCACCTGGGCATAGTTAAAATGAAAGCCCTGGCCAGGAGTTACACCTGGTGGCCAGGAATGGATAAACAGATCGAGACTTGGGTAGCCGCATGCAAGAAATGCCAGGAAACCAGACCAAGCCCACCCACCACCCCAGTCCTGGAATGGGAGACTCCCCGGGGCCCTTGGTCTAGAATCCATATAGATTTTGCCAGGCCGACCAAGGGACACACATTCCTGATTACAGTCGATGCTTACTCCAACTGGCTGGAGGTAAGCACGATGAAAACCACAACCACCGAGGCCGTCATCAAGAAGCTAAACTATTCGCCACCCATGGGCTACCAGACGTGCTAGTGTTGGACAACGGCCCACAATTTACCACACTAGCCTTTGAAAAGTTCCTGGTGGAACGGGGAATACGACATGTGTTGACAGCGCCTGCTCATCCGGCGGCAAACGGGCAGGCGGAACGCATGGTTCGTTACACAAAAAACACCATACAGAAAATAGAAACCGGGGACATACAAGAAAAAATAAATAAAATGCTTTTAATACAACACATAACACCAAACACCACGACAAATAAAAGCCCAGCAGAATTACTCATGGGCAGAAAACTAAGATCCCCGTTAGACAGGCCACACCCCACATACAACCCCGAGAAACCCCCAGACTCATCCAGCAAACACCGAGCATTCAACATCGGGGATGCCGTCTATGCCAAAAATTTTACAGGGGACCCACTCTGGGTACCGGCTAAAATAACCCAGGTAACGGGGCCCCGGTCTTACCGGCTACAAACCAAAGACGGACAAAGCTGGAAGAGACATATCGACCAGCTAAGGTCAAGAACAGCCACCACCGACAACAACAGCATGCAAACACCACAAACAACTGCTAATAAAGAAACCAGAGGGGGGGGGGAAACCTCAAACAATAAAGGAGAAGAAAATCCTAAAGCGCAAACAGAGCACCCCCAAGCCAAAATAAACCAGCAATACTCACCAGTAAACAATGAAACCGAAACAGACGAACAACCGGGAGCTTCACCTGGAAGGAGCAGACAAGCCAGTTCGACCAGCCCGGAAAGACCAGGCGGGAACAGCAGAATCAGCAGCTCAACCGACCCGGGTAGACCGGGTGGGAGCTACCACAGTAGGCCCGGCTCACCCTTCCAGGCGGTTCCATCCAGGAGAACCGGAGCGACGAGGAGTCCGTCTGAACCGGTCGAGAACCAAGGAGCAACTGAGCCGCGCAGGTCAACTAGGCAGGTACGAAGCCCTGCCTACCTACATGACTACGTAACCACGCTCCGTTGGACTGAACCAAGAGGGGAGGGGTGTTCTATATTAGCATTCTCCAAACACTGAATACTGATTGGTCCACACAGACCGCGACCTGATTGGTCGACTAAACGGCCGTGATTGGCGCGCTAAGAATCAACCGCGATTGGCCGAGCTGATTGCGGGAGATTCAAAGCGCTGTCATTGGCCGCCGAGCTGCGAGCAATCCCTATATGAAGGGCTGCCGCGGCTCCAAGATCTTGTACAGGTCTTAACACTGAAATAAAGAGCTGAATGTACACTTTGGTCTCGGGTCTCTGTGGGAACCAATCTACCCGATCTAACAGTCTACATCCATCTTTTGCAAGAACTTCTGGAGGTCATATGATATTATCCAATAATCAACTGTGGATTTTCTTCCTGCTCCCCGATAAGTATATTCTGCTGGGTAGTTGCCTTTTGTGGAACCATTAAGGATACAAAGGTCCAAAGGTAAAGTCATCTGTCTTACACATAAACCTGCCCAATTTGCTTTAGGGTCTTTAAATTGTCTGGAATGCAGGAGTTCTTCTGGTACATTTTCATCATAATGGATCTCAAATTGATTAAATAATGCTTGATCGTTTGGACCCATCCTAGCATTTAAGTCCCCTCCAATAATTATTGCTGCTGTGGGATATTTGTCTGAACAGCCAAGGATAAAATCTTCTATATCCCATCCCAAATCTTGTTGATCAAATCCTTCTTATTGAGTGGAGGAATGTAGATATTAAAAAGCAAAATCTCCACCTGTTTATACAAAAGTAAGGTAGTCACAACCCAAGGCTGAAAAGGTGGCAGTGATACACATTTAAATTGCAGGGCTGTATTAACTAGTGTCACAATACCCCCTTTAGCTCTCCCACCCACCTTACTTGGGGCAGCCAGGATAGAGTTGGTCCAATAACCATCTAACTGTATCTCTGCGGGGGTCCAGATTTCCTGTAAGAAGAAGATGTCAAATTAAAGAGTTGGTCTTTTGATGGGACAGTCCAGCCCGCTATATTCCAGGTTATAATGGAGAGGAGATCATTTTTTGCCACTCATCAGGAAATTTGATTTATACAAAGGGAAGTTGTAGGGTTGTTGCAATGGACTGAGGTGTTGTCGCGCATGAAATTGGCTTTCTCTAAAAGAGGAGAAAGAGGAGCTGAATCATTTCTTTGCTCACTTTGAAGTGGAGACATCAGAGACAGCTAAAATACAGCCACCAGCCTATTGTAGCCACCACCTCATTGTGGAGGAACAGGAGGTAAGGAGCATTCTGAGAGCTGTGGACCCTAGAAAGGCTGCCAGTCTTTGTCCAAGTGCTTAAAGACTCTTCTGATCAGTTGGCTGGAGTCTTTACCAGGATCTTCAATTGGTCTTTATCCCAGTCCACTATTCCATCTTGTTTGAAGGCTTCCACCATCGTTCCGCTGCCAAAGAAATTCCGTATCAATAACCTTAATGATTAGAGACCAGTGGCACTCACTCCTATCATCATGAAGTGCTTTGAGAAATTGGTCTGCAGGCACATCATTTCTGGTCTTCTTCATACATTTGATAAACACCAGTTTGCATACAGAAGAAATAGATCTACAGAGGATGATATAGCCATCACTCTTCACACTGCTGTGATTCATTTGGAACAGCAGGGTGGGGTAGGGGCTATGTGAGTGTTCTGACCCAAACCCTTTTCCAATAAAACAAACATGAACCAAAGGGAACAGAAACCTTTTAATGATTCTTATGAATCCCCAGTTAAAAGGCTGCTGCAAACTGACTTCTGGTTGTGACGTCAGGACACAGAGAGGCGACGAAGAATGGGCTCTGTTCTTCAATCTTTTTTTCTTGTTGCTGGAGTGACCCTGTAAGGGTACACAAATCCCGGAGAGAATCATGACAGTGTGGGGAATCCTGAGGAGCGGAGCAGCGGAGGGTGACAGCCTCCGTGATGAAGAAGAGCCCTTCGAGCCCAGCGAACAAGAGGCAGTCATCTTTGAATGGTGGCCCTGAAGTCCTGACAGCCCAGCTATAAGAAGGAAGCAAGATTGGAAGACAGATTGTGACAGAGATTAAAGAGAGAGTGCAGAGAAAGATCGTGGTAAGCAGAGATGGTGTGGAAGAAACTTCGTAAGCTGTGGAGGGTGAAAGATACAAGAGGAGGCTGATTGGAGCTCTGGAAGAGCAGCGAACAGGCAGAGGTGAGATAAATCAGAGAGTGACTGGAGAGCTGTAAACTGCCTGAAAGAGGAGTAAAAAGATTGAGACGAACAAGAAATGGAAAAAAGTGGAGATTCAGGAAATCCTTAAAACTCAAAAAGATTTAAAGACACAATTGTGATAGATGCTATGTCAACTCATAAAACATTTTGTATACATGTTTTATAGTTGACAACAGAAAGAAGTGGGGGAGTGAAACACAGTGTTGAGAGAAAAATTATAAGTTACTCTTTTATAATGATCTGTCTCTGGTTCATTTTGTATATAAAATAGACTAGAAGATTCTTTCTTCCATTCCTTTCTGATGCTCTTGCCAGCTTTCTCTGCCTTTGCATAAAACCCCCTCCTTTTTGTTGTTTCTACTGAAAGAAATTATCACCATAGCCAAGGAGGCGCCGAGACCCTAGCCCGGTCATTCACAGATACATGATACATTCCACAGATACATTGTTAAGAAAACAGGAAGATTTGCCCGGGGCTATGAAGAGTAAATAAGATAAGAACATCTGTCCAAGGTAAAGCCCAGCAGCCCAACAATAAATATAAGATAAGACACTGAAGCACAGGAAACAATGTCATGCGGGCCCCAAGCCAAATCTAAATTAACAGCTCTGGTCCATGATATCAAAGGAGCAGGCAAGAGACAACAACTGCTAAGGCCCTAAGAGGACCAGGCAACCTGGTGCATTGGCCCAGGTAAGAAACTTTTGCCCCAAAGATGGGAAACAAGCAATTGTACCTGGGTGGCCAGGAGAGCGCAGGTAGTCCCTTCCTCCTGTGCAAACTAGAGCTGGGGAGGAAGATCAGCCACCTCAAGTGCAGGCTTACAGAGGGTGACAGGGAGAGGAAGGAGCAGAGCCCAACGAACTGCCCCGGTTCAGGGGGAAATTTTATGGAGACCCAAACCAGCTAGCTTTATTCCTTGACTCAGCTAAGTTCTACTTGGAATGCTATGGACACCTCTACCCCTCCCCTAGAGCCATGGTGAATGACATTTCTGAGGGGCTAGAGGGAGAAGCAAGAGGATGGCTAGCAACCCTCCACAAGAGAAGGGGCCCCCAACTACATGACGTAGATGACTTCCTACAACTGCTAGAGGTCAGATTTGTGGAGGCAGAGGAGGACCCATATGCAGAAGATGAGCTCAGCAACCTAAAGCAGGGAGGGCAGCTCATCAAGGAACACATCCGTGAATTCAGGAGAATCAGTGGGAAGATACCCCTTTTGCCTGAGCGGATGCTGGTTCATTTTTTCAGAACCAGCCTGGACAAGCAAATTAGCAAAGTAATTGCCTATCAAGACATCCTGAACCGACTGAGTGGTTCCGAGTGGCCATAAAAGTTGATGGGGCATTGCGTACTAACGATATGAGAAAACCGTTGGGAGCCAAAGAGAGAGTGCAGCCAGATCAGAGACCACCCAGCCGACGGGACACCGCAGCACCACTACTAGCCCTGAAACCAGCCCTCTCACAAAGTGCATTTAAATGTTACTGATGTGGGGGAGTAGGGCATATGGCATTGGCGTGCACAACCCCAGACCTGAAACCAAGTCTGGAACCAACCCGCAGAGCATGACAAGAATGGGGCCCCAGACATGCTACCAAGGCATCCCAGATGTCCCTTCAGGTGGCAGAGGTCCCTCCCCACCCAGCCGAAGGGGGAGCAACCCCAGGCAACTATGATCAATTGCTGGATTCTTATGACAGTGAGGACGAGGGTGAAAACGACCCGATGGTGAGTGGACTGGTTCCCCCTTTCGTCTTCCCAATACGGCTCACAGCCCCAAAGACAGGGAATAAGGGAGTTTTCCAAGCCTTAATAGATTCAGGCTGCACTAGGTGCCTGATCAACCAGACAACAGTCCTGAAACTGGGGATCAGAGAGAAAAAGCTGACCCACCCGATCTGGTTCGAACAAGTAGATGGCTCCCTGTTGGGAGGAGCCTATGCCACTCACTTAACCGAACCAGTGAAACTAGAGCTAGAGGATCACTGGGAAACCATTCAATTCATAGTGGCTCCCAAAATGACAGATGCAGTCATACTGGGGCTTTCCTGGCTAGACAAGTGGGGCCCGACCATCTGGTGGCAAGGGGTTAGCTGCAGACTGAGGATAGTGAAGGGACCCCAACCCCTTCCTCACCATCAAATAGAAGCACCACCCACACAGAGAACCCTTCCAGAGGGTTCACCAGAACAACTGGCAGCCACCTCCGACAGAACCCCAGAGGTCGGACAGATCCCAAGAGAATATCAAGACCTCGCAGAAGTATTCAGCGAGACTGTGTGTGACATCCTACCTCCCCACCGTGAGACAGACTGTGCCTTGGAAATCATTCCTTGGGCAAAACTACCAAAACCCAAAATGTACACCATGACGCCCTGGGAAATGCAAGAAATGCGCAAATATATAGACAAAAACTTAACAAGAGGGTACATCGAGCCAGCCAAACCATGAGTTGCAGCCCCAGTCCTATTCAAAGAAAAAAAGATGGAACTATGTGATTATGCATGGACTTTAGAGCGATCAATGGACTGTGCATACACAATCTATACCAGGGGTTGCCAACCTTTTGGACCGCAGGGACCACCAAACTCATAATTTTAAATCCCAGGGACCACTAACCGGTTCTGTGGGCGTGGCCTAATTTGTGGGTGCAGCTTGGTGGTCATGTGACTGTCTGGGCATGGCTTGTATGTAAATATTATAAATATTTATATAAATATTGATTTTTTTATTAAAAAAGAGCAACTTTTACCCAAAATCAGGCAAAGCAGGCAGGCAGATTGAGTTGCTCACAGAATCAAAGATTCATTCAGAAATCTATCTATCTGCCATCAGCTAGCTCAGTCTCTCAAATTTGCTTGCCGTGGGTCTGCACTGAATAACAGAACCTTCAGTCCTAAGGGAGGTTCAGCTGTGCTTAAAAGCAGAGCCAAAGATATAAAGAGTAGCTAGAAACAAGAAATCCAACCATTTCCTGCTTCCTAGCTAATCTAAATCTCCCGACACAGCAGATCAGATGATGGTCAGAAAAAGAAAAAATAGCAATTTTAGCAGGCAAGTTTGCCAGGTAAGGAGTGAGTGGGCAGGGAGGGTTCCCGTGGGCCAGGAGGGCTCCCGCGGGCCATGTGGGCAGCGCAGCCTTGTGTTACTGCACAGCCTGGATTACTTGCTTTGGGGGGGGGGGGGTTGCTGTGGGAGTGAGATTTCTCTGAGGCCTGTAGAGTTATGATTGCAGGAATTTCTTTATCTTGGATGGCAAACCTCAGAGAAAAGAATGGTTCCAAGCAAATACAACTCAGGCAAATAAAGTTACTCATCTAAAAGAGGATTAGAGAGAGGAAGTAAACATATGTTGGACTTTGACTAGAGATCATTAATTGTGTTAGTTACTATGCTGAACAATAACGAAAGTCAAGCAGAAACCAAAGTTAACCAATGTTAGAGGATTACTA
>NW_020769548.1:124693-153251 GCF_900518735.1 Pseudonaja textilis
CTGGCGAGCTTTGCCAGAAGCAAAGTGATTTATGGGAGTGAACACACGAAGAGAACTCTTTGAGGCTTTGGGATTTATAGCCACGTCAGGTTTGCCAGACAGAGTTTGGATTTATTGATGAGGACTGAAAATACTTCCGCAGTCCTCTTGTGAGAGTTTGCTTTTTGGTTTGTGATATTTTGGAACCGCTTGTTTCGTTTTGCCCTCCTGCATTTAAAGGGGAGACATAACACCTGAGTATCCAAGGGATCCTCCCTCCTCAGTCAGCCTGACTGATTGGATGTCAACTCTGAAAGCAACTTGGGAGAATGTCAAAAAAGCACTGGCAAAAGTGGCACAGACCTATAAGAGACAGGGAGACAAACACCGAGCCCCACAACGACCATTCCAGTTGGGGGAGAAGGTCTATCTCTCCACCAAATATCTGAGGTTAAGACTCCCTTGCAAGAAATTGGGGCCAAAGTTCATGGGACCATTCCCCATAGTAAAGATCATCAACCCAGTCATGGTGCAATTGAAGTTGCCCCAATTGTTAGGGAAAATACACCCGGTATTCCATAGTAGCCTATTAAAACCTGTGGTCGGATTAGTGCTGAGGCCCCTACCTCATGAGCCCCCAGTTCTCATGGTCATAGGAGGCCAAACCCATTATGAGGTGCAGCAAATCCTTGATTCGAGGTGGCACAGGAGACAACTCCAATATTTAATCAAGTGGAAGGGCTACCCCTTATCAGAGGCATCATGGGTAAAAAGTAGGAACGTCCAAGCCGATCTCCTTGTAGTAAGGTTCCATGCAGAAAATCCAACCAAGCCTGGGTGTCAGGCTTTGCGAAACGCCTCGCTCGACAGAATCTGAAGCTTAGGGGAGTGAGGGAGATGGAGTGGAGGAAGCAAACAACCCTGTTGGATAACGTTCTAATGATTGATAATCTAAGTTGAGGAGGGGAACTCAGGAACTTATTTACATGTCCATGATCGGCTATGAAGAATTGTCAACAAACAACACCAGGGAATTAAATCCACAAAGAGAGGGAGTAGGGATGATGGCATTTATCAGCATGTAACATTAAACTGGATGAAGGATTAAGGAGGGTGACTGCAGGAACGGGAGGCATGCAGGGTAGCTGGGAATCGTGGGTAGTTAGGATGCAATGTAGGCTGTCACATTATAAGGTTAATAGGGTAATTGGGAAGTAAGTGCAGGGTGGAGATAGACTGCAATTAGGTGGGTGGGGTAAAGGGTTAAATTACAATTAAAGAAAATTGATTTCAGTGCTAACCTTGTTCAGTTTATCTGTGCTTGCCGGTTACTGTGCTAGGATCAATAAAAAAGAATTACAAACTGCTCAGTTTGTAACTTATTCCCTACGCTCTACAGAATCACGGCTAAGACTGGAGGGGTTTCATGAGCATAACCTTCCATATCTGCAATCAAATTGATTTTGTGTGTGTTGTACAGGTCACCTTCAAGAAGTGAGGGGAGCCGAATGTCAACTCATAAAACATTTTGTATACATGTTTTATAGTTGACAACATTAAGAAGGGGGGGGAGTGAAACACGGTGTGAAATCAAAAGTACATTCCATTCATATTTTCTTCTGATTAGATGGCTGAAGATTCTGCCACAAAAGAAATCTAATTGGAGAGCATGATTGATGACTCTTGGCTATGGACGTTTTTTCGTTGGATGATACACCCAGAGGGGTGGGGTGGGGTGGGAAAGCAGGATCAAGGGTGACAGTGAATTACGTATCTCAGAGTTGGCTACACCCAGATTAGTGCCGGATGTAGAATGTTACCTTCAACTAAATCCTCTTTAATTTTGGGAGTGTGGCTCAAGGCTCATGATTTAATTGGAGTAACTGCTGGAACCCTGACACACTAGTTACTAGGCTGCAATTATTGAACTGTGTTAAGGAAGTGACGGACATGAGAGAGCGGCTGGAGTAACAGAGGCAGCAAGCGTCCATTGAAGAGAATAGATATTACTCAGCAACTTGTCAGTAAGATAAGAGAACTGAGCTGATGGAAACCTCCTGTGAGGAGTGCAATATCTGTTGAACTATTGGATTACTGACTTTTCCTTCTATTTGTCTTTTGTTCACCTTCCCTTCCCTCTTTGACTATGAGTTTTAAATAATTATCGAAATAAGTATTTACAGTTATATAAATTTGCTAATAGAGTGATTTTTAGAAAAATATTTTATAGAAATTAAGAGTAGATTATTTTAGTAAATTGGATTAAGGACTTAAACCCTAAAAATTTATATAGTGCTTAAATTAATTGTAATTAATTTACCTCTATTCAATTAACTGTAGCTATATTAAGGGTCTATATTTGTATTGATATACTTATATTTAGATTTTTACATATACTGATTTATATTTAAGTATTTAAATTATTTTTTTACAGTTTATATATCGATTTATCTATTTATATACCTGTATATTTATACATTCATATATTTATATAGTAGTACATATTTATATATCTCGATAAGTTGAACATTTAAAATTATCAATAGAGGGGATAAGTGTTGATGATTATGGTAGATTTGGGATAAATGTAATTATTTGAATAAGTACTTTAATTCTTTAACAAAAAAACGAAAAAAGGAGAGAGGTTTTAAATAGGAAAGCTAAGAATTTTAAGAGCTATAATCTCTAGTACTATAACTATACCAGCAACTAGTGTTTAGAGAGAATACCCTTGTTTAATGCTGATTTGGGACAATGTTTATAGTATCTTAAGAAAACAGACAGAAAACTGAACAACTGAAAAACAACAACTGAAAAACAGAACCCTGCCTCAAACAGCAATATACAAACTACATTACTTACCTTACAGGAATTGATGTTGAAGCTCCAAGAAACAATGATAAAGAACCATACAAAAATGAGAGCTGATATAAATGAAATTAAAAAAGAAATGGGAAATTTAAAAACTGAAATGAAGTCAGATATATCCAAATTAGATGAGAAAGTAGGTTCAATCCAACAGGCCTTAGAAAAAAATGAACGTACAATAAAGGAAGTTGAGAAAAGAACGGAACAAACGAAGAAGAGACTGGAACTAGTGGATCAAAAAATGAAAACAATAGGTAAAGAAATGGAAGACTTCCTGGTCCATTTAGAGATGGACCGAGCAGCGTCGTATCTCAGATTCCAAAACGTCGTAGAATCTAAAGACAAAGATCTGGAATTGGTGATGGCAGAAATTCTGGCAGAAGCGTTAGAAAGAGACAAAAATGAAATGTTGAATGAAATGGATGACGTCTATAGGGTAAGTACGATCTACGCTAGATGTCATAAACTGCCGAAAGAAGTCCACATAAGATTCACAAGAAGAAAGGACCAGGACATCATATACAAGATAACCAGAGACGAACTGGTCACTTATAAAGGAAAAGAGATCCAGATACTAAAACAGATCCCAAGAAGGTTGAGGGAGCAGAGACGGGATTATAGATTCTTGGCTGCACAACTAAATAAGAGAGATATTCTTTTCCGATGGCTGATCCCAGACGGCGTGTTAGTCACATGGGAAGAGAAAAGAATTAAAATCGATACCCTAGAGAAAGCGCAAGATCTTTATGACCAATTAGTAGGTCCTGACTACCAAAGCAGCAAGGAAGAACTGGAATCAAACACCCAAGAGGAGCAGGAGCAACAAGGGAATAAAGAGGAAGATCAAAGAGCAGAAAAAAGAGATCACCAACAACAAGAACGGGAAGACTTAAAAAGAACAAGTAGGACACAAAGAGAGATAAGGGCGAGTAGACGAGAAAGAGCTAGGTACAATTAAGAGAATGGGAGAAGAAGTGAAACTACTATCCATCAATATTAATGGTTTAAATTCAGCAATAAAGAGAAAAAGGATATTTGCAAAATTAATTAAACAAAAAGTAGATATAATATGTTTACAGGAAACCCATGTTCAAAAAGCAGATGAAAAATATCTAGAGTGTCCCAAATTAGGGAAATTATATACTGCACCAGCAGACTTTAAAAAAAAAAGAAGGGAATAGCTGTTTATATTAAAGAAGATATAAAAACGAACTTAATCTTTGTAGACCCAAATGGAAGAATTTTGATGATGTAAGTGTGGATAGCCCTTAAACCGGTATTATTAGTGGTAATTTATGCACCTAATGATAATCAACAAAAATTTTACAAAATGCTACATGAAAAAATTATTGAATAGGAACAGATAAATATTTGTATTATAGGAGATTATAATGCTATAACAGACTATCAAAAAGATTATAGTGGTGAAAAGAAAAAAGGGAAAAAAAGAAGAGAGCTACCAAAGGCATGTCTTGAAATGATCACAGAGTTAAATTTGACAGTTGTTTCAAGGAAATTAAATCCAGAAAAACAACAACTTACCTTTTATTCTAATCCACATCAATCATGGTCACATATTGATATGGCTTGGATGGGTGCAGAAATAGGAAGAGATGTGTAAAATATAGAGATACTACCAAATTTTTGGGCTGACCACAATCCACTCAAAATAAGTTGGAAAGGTAGGGGAAAAACAAGGAGAAGATTATTAAAAGATATGGAATTTGTTAGGAAACTTAAAGAAGAATTAACCCTTTTCTTTAAGGAAAACAATAAACAACATACATCTATGCAAAACTTATGGGATACTATGAAGGCAGTCATCCGAGGGACCATAATATCTTATGCAGCAAAAAAGAATAAGAAAAGATGTGCTCAACAAAACAATCTGCAGGAAACAATTAAAAAAATATAGACTGAACTACAAAGTACAACACAAAATATTAAAGTAAAAGAACAATTGTCTTTGAATAAACATAAACTTAATCTAATGGAACAAGAAGAAATGGTCAAAAATCTAAAAGCAGCTAAACAAACATTTTTGAACAGGCAAATAAACCAGGAAGATGGCTCTCCTACAGACTTAAGAGAAAGAAAAAAGAACAATTTATCAATTACAGGATGAAAACGGAGAATATCAACATACAATAGAAAGAAAGAAAGAAAGAAAGAAAGAGATTGTACACCAATATTTTGAAAATTTGTATAAAAGGGAGGAGGTAGATGAAGATTAGATAAGAGATTACCTGAGAGAGGAAAGGGGTCTAATAATAGCAGAAGAGCTGAAGGGAAATCCAATTAGAGATATAACTATAGTAGAATTGGAACAGGTATTTAGGAACCAGAAAAATAACAAAACATCCAGATCTGATGGTCTCCCAGGAGAATTTTATAAAATAATGGAAGAACAAGTAGGACCACTGATGGTAGATCTATATAATAAAGTTCTGATAGAAGCCAAGATGCCAGATTCGTGGAGGGACGCACTTATTTCACTGGTTGTGGGAGGAGCTGCTGGCTGCTTGTGAAGGAAGCAGAGGGTGAGTAGAAAGGAGAGAGGCAGTTTGAATTGCTTTCATTGCATTTCAAATTCCCAGAGGTTGTGGGAGGAGCTGCTGGCTGCTTGTGAAGGAAGCAGAGGGTGAGTAGAAAGGAGAGGGGCAGTTTGAATTGCTTCCATTGCATTTCAAATTCCCAGAGGTTGTGGAAGGAGCTGCTAGTTGCTTGTGAAGGAAGCAGAGGGTGAGTAGAAAGGAGAGAGGCAGTTTGAATTGCTTCCATTGCATTTCAAATTCCCAGAGGTTGTGGGAGGAGCTGCTGGCTGCTTGTGAAGAGGCAGAGGGTGAATACAAAGGAGAAAGATAGCGGCCATATAATCATATAACTATAAACCAAGAATACCAACAATACATTTAGGGTAAATGCGCTTGAGATTGTGATTTTATTTTATTTCAAAATGACCGGCTTAGTTCAGTGTAATACTTGTTTTACAGCTGTCTTTTGCAGTACTCTTTTCAAACTTGGATTCTGTCCTCTTTGTAAAAATATTACCAGTCTACATGGACAGATTACCTATCTAGAATCTCTAATCTGTGCTCTCCAAACAGAAATTAGGTGCCCAATCCAGTCATCTATTGAGCTGCCATGCTACCAGCCCCCACTACCACAAAGACCCTACAGGAAAAGGGCAGTATGGACAACCGTGGGATCTGTCAAGGTGAGAGCTGTGGACCATAAACGCAAAGCTTTTGCTGTGTCCCAGCATAACAGATACAGTGCCCTTACTGACCTTAATAGGGACACTAAAGTGACAGGTCAAGGTAGTTGTGATAATGATAACTCAAGTAAGCCGGGGATCATGGTCCTAGAAGAACTTACTTTGGAAAGGAGAAAGTGTGAAACAGGTATTACGCACCAGTCACACAAAAAGAGCAAGGCATCCAAAAAGAGAAGCCACCTTCTGGTTGGGGACTCAATTGTAAGGGATGTAAATTTAGGAAAGGATACAGAGGTTTTGAAAGAGGCCAGGTGTCTACCAGGTGCTACTGCCAGCAGAGACAAGAAGCGTATTCTTAAGAGAGTCAAGAATGCCAGCAAGGACTGTGATGTTGACGCTATTATACACCTTGGTACAAATGATCTGTCCCAGAAGGATGTACTTTCTGTTCAGAAAGACTTCCAGAGCTTGGGGTATGAACTTAGTAATATGGGCTGTAGGCTTATCTTTTCAGAGGTTCTACCAGTATACAAGGAACAAAAACGGAAAGGCCAGCGTGTAGCGGAGTTTAATGTGTAGCTAAAGGAGTGGTGTAAAAGGGAAGCCTTTGGTTTTATTAGTCATGATGTCTGCAGCTGGTCCAATGAAAAACTGTACAAAAGAGATGGTTTACATCCATCAAAGAAAGGGACTGAGTTACTTGGCATTAAATTCACAGATTTCCTGGATAAACATTTAAACTGAACAATGGGGACAGATAATTAATGGATTCAGAACATCTCTGTCCCCAGCAACTAAAACTAATAAGGATACCAATGCATGAAAAATAGACATTTGTGCAGGTAAGATTATCAACCTTGATGCCAACCAAAACCAAGCATTTAATAGTGTGTGCCATACCATGTGCATTAATCAAACAGGTGGCATGAAAGTAGGGGCAGGCAGGCACAACACAGGTTATGTAGACGGTAAACACACAGTGTCAGACATAAAATCTCAAGTGCCTATATACAAATGCACAAAGTCTGGGGAACAAACAGGGTGAACTCGAACTACAAATACATGAAGGTAAATATGATATAGCTGGAATAACAGAAACTTGGTGGGATAAAACCCATGACTGGAACATACTGGTAGAAGGATACAAACTATTCAAGAAAACCAGACCCCATAAAAGAGGAGGTGGAGTTGCACTGTATGTAAAGGACCACTATATTATTACAAAAATGCATGAAACCAAAGATGAAAACCTCCTAGAATGCATATGGGTCAATATAAAAGAAAAAAAAGAATGACATGGCCATAGGTGTATATTATAGGCCACCCAATCAAGCAGAAAAAAGAGATGTCCTTTTTGCTAGCCAACTAACAAACATGCAGGAAACACACAACAATAGTAATGGGAGACTTCAATTATCCTGATATCAATTGGAAAACTAATTCTATACCAAGTGAGAAATCAAATAAGTTCCTAACCAACCTAGCTGACAACTTTGTTGTCCAAAAGGTAGAGTGTGAAACTAAAGGGACAGCCATAGTGGACTTAATTCTTACAAACAGAGAAGAAGTGCTAGAGGGAGTTGAAACTGAAGGAACCTTGGGTGAGAGTGACCATGTCATACTAGAATTCAACATAACACAAACACAAGCAACAGAACATAACTTAATAGCAGAGGCATTGCAAAGGGACCAGCAGGAAATAGTGAAAGAATTAGATGAGGTCTACTGAATCCATACAAACTACACCAGACGAAACAAGCTGCCTAGAGAGGTCCACATCAGGTTCGCCAGAAAAAATGTAAGAGATATTGTATATAGAATCACAAATATAGAACCTCAAGAGATAAAACAATAACCTACAAAGAGAAAGAAATTGTGATTCTTAAACAGATACCAAGGAGAATAAGGGAACAAAGGCGTGACTATAAATTTCTGGCAGCATATTTAAATCAAAAAAGAATTACATTTAAATGGCTTATTCCAGAAGGAATGTTCGTGTCATGGAAAGAGAGGAAAATTAAAATAGACACTATGGAAAAAGCCCAGGATTTTTACGAACGGATGGTGGGTCCACAGGAGCAAAGTAGCAGGGAGGAATTGGACACAAATTTTCAAGAAGAATACGGTGGACATAAAAATAGAACTGGAACGGTAGGAAACCAAAAGAACAGCTATCCACAACAAAAGACAGAAGGAACCACATTAACACAAGCGCAAGAAGAGAGAGGAATTGTTACACGACAAAGAGCGAAACAAAACTAAATAGATGGGAGAAGAAAAAAAATTACTATCAATAAACATAAATGGTTTAAATTCGACAATTAAGAGAAAAAGGATATTATCTAAATTAATCAAACATAACGCAGATATAACATGCCTGCAAGAAACCCATATAAAGAAGAAGGATGAAAAATAATTAGAATGCCCGAAATTAGGAAAGTTATTTACCACACAAGCAGATGAGGAGAAAAAGAAGGGAATCTCAGTATATGTGAAAGAGGATTTGAAATCTGAGCTAATATGGTCGGACTTAGAAGGAAGGACTCTGGGTTTGCAGATCTGGATTAATGATATTCCAATTCTTTTAGTAGTAATATATGCCCCAAATGGAGACCAAAAAGAGTTTTTTAAACACCTATATAGAAAATTGGTTGAATTGCAAAAAAGAAATATTTGCATAGTAGGGGACTTCAACTCCATTGCTGATTTCCAAAATGATCACAGTAATGGCGGAAAGAATAAAAAGGGGAAGAGAGAGCTCCCCAAGATTTGTAGGGAAATGATGGAAGAGCTAAATCTGACAGATATATGGAGAAGATTACATCCTGAAAAAAGACAATTTACATTTTATTCAAATCCCCACCAAACATGGACACGGATCGATATGGCATGGATGAGTGGGGAAATAGCAAACGAGACAAGAGAAGTGGAAATTTTGCCTAATGAATGGGCAGACCATAACCCAATACAGGTAATATGGAAGGGCAGGGCAAAACCAAAGAAAAGATGGACCCTAAACACTCAATTAATAAGAGAGAAAGAATACATTAATAAATTAAAGGAGGAATTGAATTTTTTTATAAAAGAAAATGATAATGGAGAAACCACGAAAAAAAATGTTTGGGATACGATGAAGGCGGTTATAAGAGGCATAACAATCTCTTATAACGCCAAGAGAAACAAGGAAAAATATTCCCAACAAAACAAATTACAACAAAGAATTAAGGAGCTAGAAACCCTTCTACAAAATAACCCAAAAGAACCCAAACTGCAAAATCAGATAAGTATAGCCAAACACAAACTGAATTTAATTGATCAAGAGAAAATGACTATGAATTTGAACTTAACCAGACAAACCTAGTTTGAACATGCCAACAAGCCAGGAAGATGGCTATCTTATAAATTAAAAGAAAAGAAAGAGAAGAGATTGATATACCAGTTAATAGATAGCAAAGGAGATACATACCAGGAAATAGAACAGAAAAAAGAAATCATTCATAAATACTTTGAAGATTTATACAAAAGAGAGGACGTCAGTGAAGATAGAATAAGGAATTATCTAGATGAAGTAAAGGATAAGTCAATTGGGGAAGAAATGGCTGAATTAAATAAAGACATTACTGAATCGGAATTGAAATCAGCAATAGAGAGCCAGAAAAATAACAAAACCCTGGGCCCAGACGGGATCCCAGGGGAGCTGTACAAGGCAATAGCAGATCAAATCGGTCCACTTATGGTTGAAGTCTTCAATGACGTTTTACTGGCAGCCAGGATGCCGGACTCATGGAGGGGGGCGTTGATCTCGCTGATCCCGAAGGAAGATACAGATCTCAGATATATAAATAATTACAGGCCGATTTCACTTTTAAATACTGATTACAAAATATTCACACTTATTATAGCAAACAGATTAAAAAGGATCTTAAACTTGTATATACATGTAGACCAAAACGGATTTCTCCCAACTAGGCAAATAAAGAACAATTTAAGAATAGTATTAGACGTACTAGAATTTTACGAAGCCCACCCCGAGAAACAAGTAGCACTTATGTTCCTAGATGCAGAGAAGGCTTTCGACAATCTAAATTGGCAGTTTTTAATTCAAGAAATTTATAATTTTGGGCACCAAATTTGAAAATATTATAACAACTATATATGATACACAACAAGCTAATATAATAGTGAATGGAGAATGCACTCGCCCAATAAAGATAGAAAAAGGAGTGAGACAGGGTTGTCCACTCTCTCCCCTGCTCTTCATATTAGCATTAGAGACATTATTAACACGAATTAGGCGGAACTCAGATATAAAGTGATTAACAGTGAAGAAAGAGGAATATAAATTGCAAGCATTTGCGGACGACATGATTTTCTTCATCGAAGAACCAAAAGACAGGGGACCAAAATTGATGAGTGAATTAGAGAAATTTGGAGCAGTAGCTGGACTTAAAATAAATAAATAAAAAACCAAATTAATGACCAAAAACCTAACAAAAAAACAGGAAATAGAACTAGAAGAAATAATGCATATACAAGTGACAAAGAAAGTGAAATACTTAGGAATTTGGCTAACACCACACTGTAAGACACTTAAAGAAAACAATTATGATAAACTGATACACCAGGTAAAGAAAGATTTAGAATCGTGGGGGAAACTTCAAATCTCACTACTAGGCCGAATTGCTACTATTAAAATGAACATTCTCCCCAAATTCTTGTACCTATTCCAAACGATCCCAATTAAATTACATAAAAAGTTTTTTGAAGAACTCAATAGAATAACCCTGAAATTTATTTGGCAAGGGAAAAAACCCAGAATAAATGTAAAAGCAATGCAGGATATGAAGAGCAGGGGTGGGTTAGCATTTCCAAACTGGGAGTTATACCATATGACCACCTCGTTAGTTTGGTTGAAGGATTGGGTGAATTTAACCAATAAAAGAATACTATTTCTAGAAGGCCACGATTTACAAAGGGGGTGGCACACTTTTCTATGGGACGTAGGGAAAACCAGTCAAAAATATTTCCATAGACATTTAATTAGAGATGCACTATTAACAATTTGGAGGAAAATAAGGAAAAAACATTATACAAAAGTACCAGTATGGATTTCAACAATGGAGGCAATGATTCACCCAAACAATTTGGAGCTTACCAATATGATTAAATACAAAGACTTATTAGACCCACAAGGAAATTTGAAACCGAGGCTGGATCTTCAGGAGCAAGGACATAAAATTGATCAATGGGTTTACCTTCAGATTCAAAGCAGATACAAACAAGACAAAAAAGAATTCGGAATTAATAACAAACTGCAACAATTAGATAAAATTTTATTAGGATCCAATAAAAAAAAACATAACAAAATTTTATAACTACTTATTAGAAACAGAACTAGAAGAAGAAATTGTAAAAGGAAATATGATTGCTTGGAGTAAGAACGTAGGGCGCAGCATCACATTAGCGGAATGGGAGAAAGTTTGGGGCAGAAACAATAAGATTACCAAATCGGCAGCATACAAGGAAAATCTTTATAAAATGTTTTATAGATGGCATCTCCCCCCTTCAAGGTTAGCAAAGATGCACCCCAACATGAGTCCGCATTGCTGGAAATGTAGGAAAAAAGAAGGAACCTTTTTCCATATGTGGTGGTCTTGTGCAGAAACCCAAAAGTATTGGAAAAAAATTAAAACTTGGTTGGAAGAAATCACTAAAGAGCAGATCGAATACAAACCAGAGTCCTTCCTACTAGGGATTTTTGATAAGCAAATCTCCAAAAAAGCCAAATACATAACAATACACATTTTAACAGCGGCCAGATTAGCCTTCGCTCAACAGTGGAAACAACATCAAATTCCATCAGAAGAAATGATTATTGAAAAAATCTCAAAATGTGCAGAAATGGATAAATTGACTTTGGCGCTAAAAAACAAAGACACTTCACTATACTACGATAGCTGAAATTGTTGGTATAATTGGATTGATCAAAGATAAATTATATATCATAAGGCATGAAAGAAAAGTATCAACCTATAATAACAAGGTAGCGATATAAGTTAAAAACAGGTGTGGTTATATGACACAAGTTAAGGTTATGAAAACGAAAGAAGATCTTGCAAACTGTTAAAATAAGAATACTTTTTATTTTGTAACCTCTCTCTTTCTTTCTTCCCCCTTTCTTTTTCTTTCTTTTCTCAAAATTCTTTCCCTGTCTTCCTCTCCTCTCTTCTTTCTTTTTTTTCTTTTGCTTATTTGTGTATGTATTGTGATTGGTTTTAATTGTAAAAATTAATAAACTATATTTATAAAAAAAAAAGAATCACAAAGGACGAGCTGATGGTGTATAAAGAAAAAGAGATCACAACCTTGAAACAAATTCTGAGGTGGGTAAGAGAGTTGAGGAAGGACTACAGATCTCTGGCAATACTCCTGAATAAATGAAACATCTGGTCCCGATGGCTGGTCCCTGAAGGAATGCTGGTGACATGGCAAGAAAGAAGAGTAAAAATTGATAGTATTGAAAAGGCGCAAGAACTTTACTATCAATTGATGAAAACAGAGGAAGAGGGGAGCAGTAAAGAAGAGTCAGAAAGCAAGAGTCAGGAGGACCAACAAGAAGATCAGCAACAGGGAATACAGGAAACGGACCAAGGAGAGGCAAAGAAAAGAGAGAATACCCAAGAAGGGAAGGACTAAGAACAAGAGCCCAAAGAGAAGCAAGAACAAACAGAAGATTTAGGTAGGCTCAGAATTAACAATGGAAGAAGAGATTAAATTACTCTCAATAAACATCAATGGATTAAACTCCCAGATCAAGAGGAAACAAATATTAACCAAATTAACTAAACAAAATGTTGATATTATATGCCTACAGGAGATACATATCCAAAAACAGCATAAAAAATATCTAGAATATCCCAAGTTGGGTGTATTATTTACAGCATTGGCAGATCAAAAGAAAAGCGGGGTAGCAATTTACGTAAAAAAAGGGATAAATGCAAAAAAAATTATGCAGATGAACAAGGCAGAATTTTAATGATACAAATTAATTTACATCAAAAACGATTACTATTAGTGGGGATATATGCCCCTAATGATAACCAGAAGTTTTATAAGGGACTGTATGATAAAATAATTAGTGTAAGTGAAGAAAATATTTCCTTGATAGGGGACTTTAATGCCATTGTTGATGTTAAAAAAAGACTATATTAGTATGGAAGGGATTAGGAAGAAAAAAAAGAGAATTTTACCCCCAAAATATTTTGATTTAACACATGAGACCAATTTGGAAGATATATGGAGGAAGAGGAATCCAAATGAGAAGAAATATACATTTTATTCTAGCCCACAAAAATCATGGTCCAGAATCGATATGGTATGGGTTAATGGGGCAATTGAGAAAGGCATTAGTGAAGTAGAGGTAATGCCTAATATATGGGCTGACCATAGCCTGGTTAAAATTACATGGAAAGGACATAGTAAAAGGAAAAGGAGATGGATATTAAATTCACAAATAACAAAGGAAAAATAATATATCTCAAGAATGAAAAATGAGTTAGAAACCTTCTTTAAGGTTAATCTAAAGCAACATGCTAGTTTACAAAATTTATGGGACACTACAAAGGCCTTTGTGAGAGGCATATCAATAGCCTATATAGCTAAGAAAAATAAAGAAAAATGGAAGAAACAGAACGAATTACAAGAAAGGATTAAAAATTTTGAATATGAGCTCCAAAAAGACCCAAAGAATATGGAAGTTAAGAAAGAAATAGGGATGATTAGACATGAACTAAATTTGATAGATATTGAGGAAAATGCACGTAACTTAAAAACTCTTAAACATAATTTCTTTGAATCAGCAAATAAACCAGGAAGGTGGTTGTCCCATAAATTAAAAATGGAGGAAGAGAGAAGACTAATTCAGCAACCCAAGGATGAGAAAGGGACAGTGTATTATCAGATGGAGGAGAAAAAGGGAATTGCACAAAGGTATTTTGGCGAGCTTTATAAGCAAGAAGATGTTAGGGAATAAAACATTAGATACTACTTGGAGGGAAACGGTCTGAGCCCAATCTCAGAGGAAAACAGAGAAGTACTTAATAAAGAAATAACATTAACAGAGTTACAAAAGGTGATACAAAAACAAAAAAATAATAAAACACCAGGCCCGGATGGTCTACCAGGCGAACTATATAAAAATTTATCTGAAATATTTGAACCAATATTACTGGAACTATATAATGAGGCATTAACTCAAGCTAGACTTCCAAGGTCCTGGTCCGAGGCATACATCTCCTTAATTGCAAAAGATGGCACTGATCAACAACTAATTGGGAACTATAGGCCAATCTCGTTGCTAAATATAGATTATAAGATATTTATGACAATATTAGCAGAAAGAATGAAACCAATTTTGAGTCTGTTGTGGAGCGATGGTAAGGAAGAGGCATGAGACCAGAGCGTACAACTAACAAGGCTTTATTGCAGGGAATAAAGGGTTGTCGCGTCTGCTTGTTAACTTGCAGACTAGCGGGCGACAGCGGGCTGGCTCTGCCCGACAGCTGGCTTATATAGCCGACTGTCAAATGGAGCCAACCAATGGGAGCGGCTGGTGCTCCCGCTCAAACAGCGGACCTGGTTGGGAACCCCCACCAGTTCCACGGACATAACACTCCTTTCCCCCAGCTGGGAACATGCGTAGTCCTGTAGGTAAGTTGGCTGTCTGCGCTGGCGACCAGAACATCGCAGTTCGGGTGAACTGTTGGCTGGTGACAAGTCCAGGCCCTCGGGACGTGCCTCGACGGTCGTCAGGGCATGGGCTTGCCCTGGCGCGGTGTTCTGCGAAGTCGGCAAGTCCCTTTGCTCGGGCTGACCCGGGCGAGTCTCGAGGTCCGGTTGGCAAACTGGAACGCTCGGCTGCTGAGTCGGTGATCCTGGCCGGAAACTCGGGTTCTCCAGTAGACCTTCCTGTTCGTCAGGGAAAACCGGGTCCCACAGGGAGCTTCCGTCTGGCACCGGCAGGGAGACGTTGGCGCTGGCAGGTCGGGTTGGGTTGGTATCAGCCGCACGTCGCCTTCTGAGTTGGTCCACGTGCCTTCGCCACAAGCGTCCATCTTCCAGGAGGACCCTGTAGGATCTTGGACCTGTGACTGACACGATTTGACCTGGTACCCACAAAGGATCCCCTGCATAGTTCCTGGCGTACACCAGGTCTTGCAAGGCAAAGTCTCTGACCAGACTGTCAGACCCTAAAGGGGTGTCTGGGCAGTAGTGGGGGTGTAGCCTGTCCAAGGTGGTTCTAAGGCGTCTCCCCATTAAAAGTTCGGTGGGAGATTTATTAGTAGTGGTGCAAGGCGTCGTATGTTGGCTGAGCAGGAAACGAGACAGTTTAGAGTGCCAGTCTTCCTGGCCAAACCTGGCGAGTGCCTCCTTGGCTGACCTTACTGCTCTCTCTGCCATCCCGTTGCTAGCGGGGTGAAAGGGAGCTGTAAGGACATGTCTGATGCCCAAATTAGCCACGTACATACTGAACTCACATGATGTGAACTGCGGGCCATTGTCAGACACCAGCGTGTCTGGAAGTCCATGGGTGACAAACAAACGGGTCAGGGCTTTGACTACTGCTTGGGTGGTGGTCGTGGGAAGCAAGGCCACGTCAATCCACTTGGAGTAGGAATCCACGACCACCAAGAAAGTCTTGCCATGCACTGGTCCAGCCAGGTCGATGTGCAGGCGAGACCAAGGGGCACTAGCACTTTCCCACCTGGTGGGCGTGGCGGCTGGCGGGGCAGCCCTGGTTTCTTGGCAAGGTTGGCAAGAGCTTACCCAGTTGGCGATTTGAGCATCCATGCCGGGCCACCAAACGTAGCTGCGGGCCAACGCCTTCATCCTTACGATGCCCGGATGGCCCTCGTGAAGCACCTTCAGGATGGGTACTCGAAGGGTGGCTGGGATGACTACTCTTGTACCCCACAATAGACATCCCTGTAGCCTCGACAGTTCCTGCTGGCGGGTTTTAAAGGGAACAAAGTCAACTGTACATTGAGTTTCCGGCCACCCCCTTCCCACCCAGTCCAGAACCTGGGCGATTATTTTTTCTTTTTTTGAGTGCGCCGCGATGTCTTCGGCTGTCACTGGAAGTTTGAGTTCGTTGACCTCAAAAATGGCGTGAATTGGTGCAGGGTCCTCGACTGGGACTGGCAGGGGGCAGCGACTGAGGGCATCGGCATGACTCAAGTTCTTGCCAGGACGATGCACCAACTTGAATGAGTAGGCGGCCAGAAACAAAGTCCATCTGGTCATTCTGGGTGAAAGTACCTGCGGGGTTTGCTTATCTCCAGATAAAAGTCCTAGGAGAGGTTTATGGTCAGTCACAAGTTCAAAATGGTGGCCAAATAAGAATTCATGGAACTTTTTAACTGCAGCAACCGCAGCCAGGGCCTCTTTATCGATTTGGCTGTAGTTCCTTTCTGCCGTGGAGAAAGTCCTAGAAAAGAAGGCAATTGGTGCCTCGGAGCCATTGGGGAGTCTGTGGCTTAGGACAGCCCCAATCCCAAAAGGGGATGCATCAGCAGCCAGGACCAGAGGAAGGCGTTGATCGAACTGGATTAAAACCGCTTCCGATGTGAGTAATGATTTGACTGATTTGAAAGCGTGGGCTTCTTTGGGTCCCCAATGCCAGGGTGAGTCTTTATCTAAGAGTCTATGTAGGGGTTCAGCGACTGATGCTTTGTGCGGGAGGAATGAGGTGTAAAAGTTTAGAAGCCCCAGAAAGGCTTGTAGTTCAGTCTTGTTGGTTGGTGTGGGTGCCTCGTGGATGGCCTTCACCTTGGACTCAATTGGGTGGATGCCAGAGGCGTCTATCCTATAACCCAGAAAGTCCACCTGCCTAGTGGCGATGGCGCACTTCTCCCTTTTAAGTTTGAGGCCATGCTGCCTAAACTTCTCTAGCACTGTCCTGACCCTCTGAATGAGTTGAGGTCGGCTAGTAGCTGAGACTAAGATGTCATCGAAATACGGAACAACTCCTGGGAGACCTTGGAGAATCCGTTCCATGAGTGATTGGAAAATACCCGGGGCCACACTGACCCCGAATTGGAGGCACTTACATTTGAATGCCCCTCTATGCGTGACTATGGTTTGTAATTCAGCTGTCTGATCATCAACAGGGAACTGTTGGTATGCCTGGGACATATCTAACTTGGCGAAAATGGTACCGGGTTCAAATGTGTGTAACAGGTGCTGAATAACAGGGACGGGGTATGCGCTGACCTGTAAATAACGGTTGAGCGTGGTTTTATAGTCTGCGCAGATCCTTAAACTGCCATCTTTCTTGAGTGGGGTGACTATGGGGGTCTCCCATTTGGCAAAATCAGTAGGTTCTAACACCCCTTGTTTAAGTAGTTTGTCTAATTCTGCGTCCAATTTAGGACGGATGGCGAAAGGCACCCTGCGTGGCTTAAGGCGGAGAGGAATTGCCTGGGGATCTACAGAAAACGAGATGGGGGTGCCCGAATAGCAACCCAGCTCGCTGCTAAATACGTCAGAAAAATCAGAAAATAATGTATCTACGTCAGAAGTTGAGACAGCATGGATCCCAGTTACACTAAGGCCAAGGGAAGGAAACCAATCAAGTCCCAACAGGCTGGGGAGGGCACCGTTAACAACCACTAGAGGCAAATGGCCTTTAAAGGCTTGGAATTGAACGAGGAACTTGCCTTTCCCGAGGACAGGAATGTTCTTGCCCTGGTAGTCCCGCAGTGTCAGGTGGCATCTTTGGAGCTGTTTCCTTGACAGTCTGGGCTGGATCTTCTTCAGAGTGTCCCAGGAGATGATTGAGAGCGCAGATCCCGTGTCTACCTCCATCCTGCAGGGTTTACCTTCTAGGAAAACAGAAATTTTAATTTTATCAGGGGTTTGGGAAGTATGGTTAGCGTGGTAGCAGGTATAGCAGTCCTCCACTTGCCTTTGGGAAATAGAAGGTGGTGGAGGTCTTTGAGGCAAGGAGCGCCCTGCTTGGTATACTCTAGCGAGGTGACCCTTCTTTTGGCAGTTCAGGCAGATGGCGTTTCTAAACCTGCAGGATGCCCTAGAGTGGGAGCCTCCGCAGGTTAGGCACAAGGGCGGTTGTTTGAAGTTGTTTGTCTGTCCCGCTCCTACCTGTGAAGGCTTCTGATGCTTAAGGCGGTTAATGTCTGATGAGTCTGTGGGGTCTTCTTCACTGAGCACTTCTTCGGAATGGACGGTTGGACTGCTGGGCTTTAATGGAGTGCCCTGAATCTCAGCTGCTGACTGGGCAGAGAGCTCAGCAGCCAGGGCTTCCTCCATGGCTAGGGCCAGATTCAAGTCCTTTTTTGCCAGCAAACGTCTTTGGAGTCTCAGGTCTCTAACCCCACAGACGATCTGGTCCAGCAGCATGTCTTCCAGATATTCTTTGAAAACGCACTGTAAGGCAGCTGTCCTCAGGGCAGCCATGTATTCGTTGATCAACTCCCCCACTGCCTGCTTCCTGATTCTGAAGGCATACCTTCTAGCGATCTGGGATGGTTTTGGCGCGTAGTGATTTGAGAGTATTTCTTGTAGTTCATCCCATGGGACGCTTCTGATGGCGCGTGGTGCGACTAACGCTGTAGCGGTGTCAAAAACGGCGGCCCCACAATAGCTGAGGAAATAAGACTTCTTTCTATGTTCCGCAGCGTCAGCTAACCCGATGGCATCGAGGAAATGGCTGAAGCGATTCTTGTAGGAGTCCCACGTTTCCTCATTTGGCTTGAATGGCGGGAATGCTGGATTAGCATTCATCGTGGGTAGTGTCGGGTTCGTCTTCTTCAATCGTCTTTGAAATCGCGCTCTTAAAAGAGCGCAGGCTGTGACTGTCTCTCTGGGCTACGTAGCTCTTTTTGAATTTTGCGCTCTTGGTGAGCGTTGGCGGCCGCGGTTACGGTGCCGGCGGCTCGTTTCAGTGACTGCGGCTCGAGTAATGGTGGTTTGAATTTCGCGCTCTTTGTGAGCGTTGCGCGGCTGCGGCTACAGCGCTCGTGACTTCACTCTCAGTGATTTACAGCTCTTTGAATAGACGCGTCTGGCTAGCCTTCGACCATCCCATCCTCGTCGCCAGTGTTGTGGAGCGATGGTAAGGAAGAGGCATGAGACCAGAGCATACAACTAACAAGGCTTTATTGCAGGGAATAAAGGGTTGTCGCATCTGCTTGCTAACTTGCAGACTAGCGGGCGACAGCGGGCTGGCTCTGCCCGACAGCCGGCTTATATAGCCGACTGTCAAACGGAGCCAACCAATGGGAGCGGCTGGTGCTCCCGCTCAAACAGCGGACCTGGTTGGGAACCCCCACCAGTTCCACGGACATAACAGAGTCAACTTATACACACAGACCAGAATGGTTTCCTGCCAAATAGACAAATTAAAAACAATATTAGGACAGTACTAAATTTGATTGAATACTATGAAGCTCACCCAGAAAAACAGGCAGCTTTAATTTTTTTTAGATGCACAAAAAGCATTCGACAATCTTAATTGGAAATTCATGCTATATCAAATTAAAAAGCTGAATTTTGGCACTAATATAGAAAAAAACACTACAAGAAATATACTCAAATCAAAAAGCAAGTGTATTATTTTTTTTTAACAAATTTTATTAATTTTCAAAGAGAATACACAGACAAACAAAACATAAAACATAAGAACATAGAACATCTTTTCTAAAAACTGCTTAACAAATAAGACATCTCATTTAAGTACAACATAGTTCTAAATTATCATGTTTCCACACACAATTTAATATCAATCTTATATATTTAACTTCATATCTTATTACTCTTTTCCAACTTCTCACTGTTTCTTCCTTTATTTCTGTTCAATTTTATTCATTAAACTTATACTTTCATGTATTTCATATTACTATATTTCATATTATTACTATTTCATATGTTCTTATCCAACATCATTACTCCTCAATAAACAAACATAAACTAACAAAATACATAACATAAAAACATAAAACTTCTTTTTAGAAAGCGGCTTAACCCCGGGTTATAACTTTTTGTACAGACATAAATCAAATTCATGCTCACCTTATATACTATTTCATATCTTATTTAAAATTCTATATTTTCCATATATCTTCTCCCCTCTTTTCACTCTCTTAATTCTATTTTATTTATTTAATCTCAATTTAAATCATTATACTTGTATCTTTTGTCCGTTCTTTTTCAATTATCCATTTATCTTTCTCTTTAACACAAATTTTTCCTGTAATCACTGGTTGAAGTATGACACCTTTCTATTTTCCCCCCAAATTTAACACTTAAAATAATACATAGTTTCTATTCTGATTCTGCTTAGTACATTCTACATAACATTTTAAAATATAAAACATAATGATCTTATAGTATATTAAAAATAATGTTCCATAACAAATTAGTTAATTAAACTAATTACACATTAATTACACATTTCCTACAATATTCTATTAACACATATTTCAAATACAAATACTAAAATACAATCTTGTGTACTTTTGCAGAATCTCTTTTTAGATTATGTTTTACCCTTTATCTCTGAAAAAAACCTGTTTATTAACATCTTGTTTTAAGCCTTTATAACTTCCCTTCACTTTTTCCCTTCCTTCCTTGTCAAATCTAACCTTTTTACCCCCCCCCCCAATCTCCAGCTTTTTAATCTCCCCTCTCTGTTGTATTCCTCTTTTCTGTTGCTTTCTGTCATTATATCGATTTTTCACCTTACTTTTCCCTTTCTTGGTTGTTTTTTTAGAACTTAAATTCTTCATTTTCTTCTCCTTTTTACCCTTTTTAAAAATCATATGTCCATTAAAGATGGCTTCTTCTTCATCATCCCAGCCTTTTTCTTGTTGCATTTCCTGATAGGTAGAAATCGCCATTTCTAAAAAGCAAAGGATAGATCCAAAAGAACCCTTGCCTTCTTCTTCCTCTTCTCTTAATTTTTCAAATTGCATTTTCAGTTCTTCAACAGATACCATTGTGAAAGAATTTTTTTTTTAAACAATCCAAATGTTTTCTTAGTCTTTCAAAAGATAGTTAAGGTCCCAAAGTCATCAAGCAATCAAAATCAGCGCAATCAGCACAGTCTGTTTCACTTTCTTCTACTTTCTCTTCCTGGGTCAGAATTCAATTACACAATTCGAAGGTATTTTTTGGAAGTTTTATTGCAATTTAATCTCTAATCTTATAAAACTCCAAGCAGTCTCCTTCAACAAACGTTAGTATAAATCATTTACCTCTCTTCCTTCCCACTTAAAGCAAAAAGATTTTAATTTTTAAATATCAGTGTTTAGAAATCTAATGTCCCCTTGGCTTCAATTTTGAAGTTAGTACCTTCTGCTGCCAAAGCGGGTATTTCCAATTTCCATCTGCTGTCTCCGTGGGAAGGAAAGTGAGGAGAAAAAAAAAACTTTCCCTTTACTTTCCACCGCAGCTTAACGATCTTCTGGGAAACAATATATCACTTAAAAGGCCAAAGTTCCAGGGTATTCAGATGTTAATTGTCGTCCCGGTTTAGCCAAAAGCTTTCTCTGTCTTCACTTCCTCCTGCACACAACTTGTCCGGCTGAGAGGTTCTTTGTGACGGCCATTGCTGACCATCGCTCCACCACCTTTGGAAAAGGGAGTTAAGCCGCCTGGGAAAGGAGGGTGCGATATCCCCCAACCCCTGCCCGGATCTCCCCTCTCTTCAGTTATCCCTACAGGATAACTATAGCCTCCTAATCCAGTTGGATCAAAGGCACTCCAGCAGCAAGCGCAGCAGGGATTGCGCACAGACGTGAATTCCTGCTGCCTCCAAAACCTGACAAACCGGAAGGCAAAAAGCAAGTGTGTGTATTATTAAATGGAGATCGTACTGAAGATTTTGAAATTGCAAAAGGAGTGAGACAAGGGTGTCCATTATCGCCTCTGTTATTTATCTTGTCTTTAGAAGTGTTGCTAGCTGCAACCAGACAAAACCCAGAGATTTATGGAATTAAGATTAGAAATGGGGAATGTAAAGTTCAGGCATTTGCTGATGATTTGGTATTTATAGTGGAAGATCCAATGAATTCGGGACCAATATTGTTGCAACAAATAGAAAAATTTGGGGAAGCAGCAAGATTTAAAATAAATAAAAATAAAACTAAGATGATAGTCAAAAACTGTACATCAAAACAGAAAGTAGAATTAGAACACACAATGGGACTGCAAATAGGAAAAAAGGTGAAATACCTGGGAATTTGGATATCACCCAGATGTTCACCATTAAAAGAGGACAATTATGTTAAACTGATTAAGCAAATCAGAAAAGAATTGGAATTATGGGCCAAATTGAAACTGTCTATATTAGGAAGAATAGCAACATTGAAAACGAATACCTTACCAAAATTAATATATCTATTCCAAATGATTCCAATTAAATTAGGGAAATCTTTTTTTATAGAACTAAATAAAATGACATCCAAGTTTGTCTGGTTGGGCAAGCGACCACGTATTAAAATGAAACTATTACAAGATCATAGGAGCAGAGGCAGTCTCAGACTACCAGAATGGGAGCTTTATTATCAGGCAGCGGTGTTGAGTTGGATTAAGGATTGGGTTAAATTAAGAGACAAGAGAATCTTAACATGAGAAGGACATGACCTCTTGATAGGTTGGCATGCATTTTTGTGGGAAAATAAAAGTAATATACATACCTATTTCAATCAACACCTACTAAGAGACTCATTGATTACAATTTGGAAAAAAATCAAAGGTAAACACTATACAGAAATCCCATGATGGCTGTCAACTATGGAAGCCATAATACATCCAAATAGATTAGACCTATGGAAAATGGTAAGCTATGAAGAACTATTAGATAGTCAAGGGAAATTAAAATCAAACCAAGAACTGAAGGCAAATGGAATTATAATCAATTGGTGGCCATATTTGCAAATTGAAAATAAATATAAAAAAGACTCAAAAGATTTTGGATTTGACAAAGGGCAGAACCAACTAGATAAAATATTAATGGGACCGAGACAAAAACTTATAACTAAAATATATAAATATTTATTAGATTTTAAAATGGAAGAGGAAATAGTCAAAAGTACAATGATTGCATGGGCACAGAATTTTGGATACACTATAGAATTAGAGGAATGGGAAAAATATGGAATATAAATTATAAATTAACGGTATCGGCCGCATACAAAGAAAAAATATATAAAATGTTTTATAGATGATATTTAGCCCCAACAAGATTGGCAAAAATCTACTCCAATATGAGTCCTAAATGTTGGAAGTGCAAAAAAGTTGATGGTACATTTTATCACATGTAGTGGATGTGCCCCAAGGCCAGGACATACTGGATTCAAATTAAAAATTGGTTAAAAGAGATCACTGGCTATCAGATTGAGCTCAGACTGGAATCCTTCCTATTAGGAATAATTAAAAAGACTACTGAAATAAGTAAAATACCTAGTGTTACATATTATAACAGCCGCCAGAATAGCCTTTGTGCAGGTATGGAAAACACCAAATACCCCTAATGAAGAACCAATAATACACAAAGTAACAGAAAGTGCTAAGATGAATATGCTAACAATGAAATTGAAAGAAAAAGACGACTCTGAATTCTTTACAATTTGGAACAATTGGTATAAATGGCTAAAAAACAGAACCAAGAAGGGAGACAAAAATGTTAATTGAAACAACCCTTATGAAAGTAAAATAAAATTTTGTAAACTATATAAAGACATAAGAATAGTAATTATAGCTAAAGATATTATTTAATAGTATTGTGGAAAGGGAATTTCACAAAGGCAGTAGTGTCACAAAAAAACAGGAAAAGCCCAAGGGGAACATCAGGTCAGCCAGAAAACAAACGTACATAGGAAAAGGAATCAAATAAAAAGTATTAAAGAATCCCTATAGACAAAAGCCTAAGTAATTAACAAAACTATACAAATAGGAAAAGGAAACAAAAGATAATTTAGAAAACCCTTACAAACACAGGACATACCAAATAAGCAAAACAAACAGAAAAAAGACACAAAATATAAATTACAAAAGGGACAGACAGGAGATTGCCACAGAACAAATATGAAAAACTATCTTAAAGCTAAAAGAGATTACAGAAAACCAATAATACAACCTGGCCACCCCGCAGAGTTTGCTCTCCGACGGAAATAACGACAAACTCAAACAGGATTTGAAACATTAGGAACAAATACAAACACTCACACAAAATCAACTTACAAAGGGAGAAAAGGGTATAAAAAACCAGGGACTTACCATAAGAAGCTAGCTAGCCCAGGAACGCAGACTTCTCGCTGTTCTCTGCCTTTCTGAAAAATAAAAAGATCCAGCTTTCAAGCAGTTGTCCGTATCCTTGTGCCGGAGCTCTCCCAGCGGGAAAATCGAATCCTCGAAAGAAAGGCATTTTGACACCTTTCAACAATTGGCGACCATGAAGGTTTCCAAGCCAACCCTGCCACCGGACTGGGCCCATGGATCCAAACTCAGCCAGCATGGACCTTCTTTGTCCAGGGACAACATCCATGGACCTGGCCTGGAAGGTATAGGGTAGTAAAGGGAGTCCTTGGGCTTTTCCACTCAACAGCTGCTTGAAAGCAGGTGAGTACCGCTTCAAATTTATAATCTTACTAGTGAGGGGAGTGGAAGCGTGAGTGGACCAGGTGTGTGATTGTGGGTTTTCTCTGTGGAAACAGCGGGACCTCACCTCCTCCATGATTGCCAGCCGCACCCCAGCCAGCTGCTAGCTCAAACACGAGCCGTGACCGGCTGGATTTGGGAACGCAAGGGGTGATCACGGAGTGTGAGTCCTTCTGAAGGACGTAAGAAAAACTGAGCGGGCTGCAAAAGGAACTGGTGTTAGGAAATAAATAAAAAGCAGATGAAAAATAGCCCCGGTGCACCCCGCAAGCAAAGCCCTGTGCATTTAGAAGGGGCCTGTACCGGCTGCTTGCAAACAAAATTGGAAATAGTTTGTCTAAAAAAAAAAATCAAAAACCTTTAAGGGAGATCTGAAAACTGATGGCTGAGTGTAGGAAGGGGCCTGTACCGAAGCTGCTAGGAGGCAGACGGTCCTCCGAGATCCCCGTTTTTTAGAGGGGCTCTTAAAACTGATGGCTAAGTTTCCCTAAAAGAAAGGGGCCCGTACTCCGTGTGTAAGGAAACCAGAGTCCTTTCCAGACCTTTTTTGTCTGAAAACTGATGGCTGCAGCCCGGCTAAACCAAAGTAATCCCCGCATCAAGCAGGGAATATGAGAAGTTGTAGCTCGAGGGCAATGGAAGAGACCCCCTTGGATAAATTACTTGAGGCTTGGGACGAAAGGCAAGTGCCTGTCCTGACTGGAATGCATAAAAAAGAAGCAAAAAGAATTTGCAAAAAGAGGGGCTTCCGGTTTGCAAGGCTTCGGCGGCGGCAGAAATCCGTGATTGTGCACGGTTCCTGCTGCGCTCGCTGCCGAAGTGCCTCCGATCCAGCTGGATCTGGAGGATATGGTTGCCCCGTAGAGGCAACCGAAGATAGAGGAGATCCGGGTAGGGGCTTGGGGGTATCACAAACCCCCTCCTCAGCCGGCTAAACTCCTTTTTCCCAAGGCGGTGGAACGGCAGTCAGCAATGGCCGCCACAAAGAAGCCTGCATCCGGGTAAGATTGTGCAGGAGGAAGTCGGAGAAAGTGAAAGTTTTTGGCTGAACCGGGACAACAAGGAACCTTTAAACACCCTGGAAATTTAATCGCTTGAATGATACATTGTTTCCCAAGAAGACTGTAAAAGTGGCGGAAGAAAATTTGAAAGGGAAAGTTATTTTCTCTCACTCTCCCTCCCCACGGAAATTGCAGATGGAAATCTGAAAAACCTGCTTGGGCACAGAAGGTAACTAAACTTGAAATTTAAAGCCAAGGGGATAAAAGATTTCTGAACATTGGAATTAAAAACTAATTTTTTTTTGCTATAAGTGGGAGGGAAGAGGTAAAGAACTTATTTTAAGATTGTACTGAAGGAGACTGCTTGGAGTTTATAAGACCAGAAATAAATGGCAATAAGACTTCTAAAAAATTACTTTGGAACTGTGTAATTGAATTCTACCCCAGGAAGAGAAAATATAAAAAGAAGAAAGTGCTAAATGAAACAGTTTGTTCTGATTTGGATTTCTTTGTGACTTTGGGATTTTTGGGAACTATTTCTTGAAAGATTAAAAACATTTGGGTTGTTCTTAAAAAAAATGGCATTATCTGTTGAAGAATTGCAAATGGAATTTCAAAAGCTAAAAGAAGAGGAACAAGAAGGCAAGGGCTCTTCTGGATCTATTTTTCATTTTTTAGAAATGGCAATTTCTACCTACCAAGAAATACAACAACAAGAAGGCTGGGATGAAGAAGAAGAAGCCATCTTTAATGGACAAATAATCTTAGTTGAGGAAGAAAAGAGAAAGGGGGGAAAGAAAATGGAGAACTTAGAACTTAAAAAAGCAACCAAGAAAGGGAAAAATAAGATGAAAAATCGATACAATGTCAGAAAGCAACAGAAAAGAGAAATACAACAGAGAGGGAAGATTAAGAGAGTGGCGTTTGAGAGATGGCGGGGCAAAAAGGCTAGAATTGATAAGAAAGGAAGGGAAAAAGGAAAGAGAAGTCATAAAAGTTTAAAACAAGATGTTAAAAAACAGGTTTTTTTCAGAGACAAAGGGTAAAATATAATTTAAAAAAATGATTCTGCAAAAGTACATAAGACTGTATTGTAGATATTAGTATTTGAAATCGAGTTAGAAAACTGAAATATTATATGAGTTAATAATGCATTAAAGGAAATGTATAAAAATGTTTAAGATTTAACAATACAGTTTAACTTCCTATGGAATATTCTTTTTACAATATTATAAACTTAATTCTCTTTTTTTGTTTTATTATTCTAAAATGTAGTACCTAGAATGTACTAAGCAGAATCAGTATGGAAAGTATGTATTATTTTAAGTGTTAAATTTAGGGGAAAGATAAAAAGTTGTCATACTTCAACCAGTGACTACAGGAGAAATATTGTATTAGAAAGAAAAGATAAATAGATAATTGAAAGAGAACGGACAAAAGATGCAAGTATAATTATTTAAACTGAGATGAAATAAATAAAATAGAATTAAGAGAGTGAATAGAAGAGAGAAAATATATAGAAAATATAGAATATTAAATAAGATATGAAATAGTATATTAAGTGAGCATGAATTTGATTTATGTCTGTACAAAAAGATGTAACCCGGGGTAAGCCACTTTCCAAAAAGTTTTATGTATTTATGTTTTGTGTTTTGTTTGTCTATGTTTGAATTAATAAAATGTTAGAAGAATGTTGGAAGAGAATAATGAAATTGTAAATAAGACAGATGGATACAATGAATATATACAATCTAAGGCAAAAGAAATATAATTGAATAGAAGGAAAGGGAGAAATAAAGAGAAGTTGGGAAAAGATATGAAGTTGAACAGATAAGATAAATATACATATTAAATTGTGCTTGTATGGAAATGTGATAATTTGGAATTATCCTGTCTTTAAATAAGATGTTTTATTTGTTTTTCAGAAAAGATGTCTTATGTTATTATATTCTACATTTTGTAGAAGTGGCCTTTATTGCGGGATGGCACAGGTAGACAAATTTGGCCTGATAGCGGTACTTTAGATTATAAAACCCCGAAAGCACTTAGAACACGCATTAAACCCAGCCAAATACCCTATTGGTACTGCTGGGCTGAAATGGCTAGGACCAAAGACCTGACTGAGGGAAAAGATCAGGAAAAACCTGAAACCCATTCCTTGGAAGGAAAGACTGAGGCATGGATTATGGCTCCCCTTTTAAGCAAACCAGTGCCAGGCAGAAATAGGGGACAATTAGAATATGTTTTTGTTAGGGATACACCCTAGCAGGATCTGCAGGGCAGTCAGTCAGGCAGGCAAAATATGTGAGATAAACGTGTAAGATTTATATGTGCTCCTACACTGTCTCGAACATAAATCTTCTTTAAATTCTCCCAGCACTTAGCAGCTGTTTCTTCTCCACGAATATGGACAAGCTGCTGGTCACAGAGTGTCAGTCCTATTATACAGAGAGCTTGCTCATTCTTCAGTTTATATTCTTGTATTTTCATTATTAGTTTTATCATCCTTAATCCCTACAGGTTTCTTTAGGTATATAGTGTGCTGCAATGGTGCATGCAGATAGGCAGTTTCTACATCTAAATGATTTATGATATAGTTTTTCTTAGCTGCCCACACTAAAGCTGCTCTCAAGGTTGTTGCTTTTAGACTTGGTGCAAACACTTCATCATAATCACATGCAGTTTGATTAAATCCTTGAGCTACCAATCTAGCCTTATGGGTAACAGTCCCATTTGTACCTGTTTTTAATTTAAATATCCATTTGCAGCCAATGGACTTTTCACCTGGAGGTAATCTAGCATTCTCATAGACTCC
>NW_020769548.1:153261-164506 GCF_900518735.1 Pseudonaja textilis
CCAATGGACTTTTCACCTGGAGGTAATCTAGCATTCTCATAGACTCCCATCTCTTTTAATGAATTCAGTTCCTTTTGCATTGCTGTATGCCAATTCTCTTGATCCTTTGCAGGATACATTTTTAGTTCTTCCACAGTAGTTGGAATTTTACTAACTTGGCAAACTACACTTGCTTGGTACCTATCAGGTGGTCTGCTTTCACATGTTGTCCGTCTAGGTAGTACAGGGCTTACAGGTGGACTTTTATCTATCACCTGTTCCTGGTTATCTATTTCTTCTTCACTTATTTCTTCCTGTTCTGGTCCTATTTGCTCTTCCTTTACTTCCTCTTTAATTGGATTTTTCTTATTACTGATATGGTGGTTTGGTCTTTTGTAGGTTTCTATAATTACACTTTTATTCGAATCTTGTTCCAATTTTGCCCATCCTACATGTTCCAGGAATTGTGCACTAGCACTACAATGAATTCTATTTGTGCCCTCTTCCCAGAACCTGTAAGATCTATGGTTAGATTCGTAACCTACAAAATATAATCTTTTAGCCCTATGCTGTCCCTTATGTCTCAGTTGTGTAGGAATATGCACCCATGCTGGTGCTCCAAATGTGTGCATGTAGCTTAGGTCAGGTTTTCTACCATGCCACCGTGTGAATGGTAATTCACCTGTTGTTGAGTTAACAACATTATTCAATATATGATTACCACACATTATTGCTTCTCCCCACAAATTCTCAGGTAATCCTGAATCCGACAACATAGTACGAGCCATTGCCTGTAGTGTTTGGCCTCGTCTTTCTATAAAGGAATTATGTTGTGGCCTATATGGTGCAGACTTTTTATGTTCTACACCTGCCATCTTCAGTCTATTTTGGAATTTATTATTTATAAATTCCGTACCATTATCAGTTACAAGAGTTACTAGTTTCCTTTTAGTTTTTCTCTCTGCAAACTTCAACCAATTAAAGAAATTCTGATATGTTTCCGTTTTACTCTTCATTAAATAACAGAAACCATATCTAGAGTAATGATCCATTATACTTAATATATAACGAGCACCTCCCACACTTGGTTTTTTAGGACCTATAATATCAGCAAATACGACCTCTAGAGGCTCCTTAGTCTTAAATCCATTAATTCTATTTGCTGGTATTACCTTGCTTTTTTCTTGACTGCAAGCATTGCAGTGCAAATACTTACTGCAAGGCTTCAGTTTTATACCTTTAGACAGTTCAACCGTTTGTTTGAGCATTTTAAAATTTATATGCCCTAAACGTCTGTGTAACAAATGTATGCATTCATCATGAGGTTTAACGTTATTATACACTGTGTTAGCCACCTCTAATTGATTATCATTTAACACATACAATTCACCTTTTAAAGTTGCAGTCACTTTTTTACCTTCCTTTTCTATTATGCAGTTTTCTCCCCTAAAGGTAACTACATAACCTAGTTTAATCAAAACTCTAACCGAAAGCAAATTAAACTTAAGTTGTGGTACATATAACATTTTTACATTTTCTTTTATGCAAGAATAATATGCTGTACCTTCAGCTTTTGCTTTCAGTTTCCAACCATTCGCTAATGATATCTGCTGTGAACTCGTGGACATCTTAATAAATTTTTTCTTATCTTTTGTTATGCAGTGTGATGCTCCACTATCTACCACCCAAAAATTATTATTGTTCACAGTTTGGTTGCTATACATGGCTAACTCTAAGCATTTTTTATCCTTTTGATGCCTTTTTGCATTCTGGCTGGCATTTTGGCGTTTTTCTTTCTTGCAGAATCTAGCCAAATGTCCTTTTCTTCCACAATTAAAACATTTTCTAATTGTGTAGGCTGACGAAGATAATTCCTCTTCTTGTGGTTGTTCCCTTCTGAGTTGATCCCTTTCAAGCCTTCTCCTGGCTTCTTCAATTAATCTGCCAGTAATGTCAGTTAATGTGAGGTTATCTTTTGGCAGAACTTCCAATGAAGTTACATAGTCGTCATAGCTCTCATCTAATGAAGACAAAATTATATAAACCTGATGTAGTTCAGTGAAGATAAGCTCTTTTTCATGCAGCTCCTGAAAAATTCTCTTCATAGTGTTTATATGAGTCAACATGTCTCCATTCTTTTGAAGATGTGTTCTGAACAGCTTCTGTGTAAGATTTATATGTGCTCCTACACTGTCTCGAACATAAACCTTCTTTAAATTCTCCCAGCACTTAGCAGCTGTTTCTTCTCCACGAATATGGACAAGCTGCCGGTCACAGAGTGTCAGTCCTATTATACAGAGAGCTTGCTCATTCTTCAGTTTATATTCTTGTATTTTCTGGGCATCATCGTCATCCTCTGGATCCCAAGCATCTACCTCTGGTGGGTTTTGAATTATATTCCACAAACCTTCTCTACGTAGAAGTAGGCTGCATTTCATAGACCATGAAACATAGTTTGTTCCATCCAGTTTGGATATTAGAGACAAACTTGGTAAATTGACTTGTGCCATCTTTCTCTGGATATTAAACTATAATTAATAAAACACAGCTGTCTGTTTACAGTATTGTGTAACTACACTAACTCTCACTTTATATAAGCCTGTTATATCTTGGTTAGTCTGACTGTGCATCTGGGCCCATAACCAGTGTTAGGGATACACCCTAGCAGGATCTGCAGGGCAGTCAGTCAGGCAGGCAAAATATGTGAGATAAACGTTTTTGTAGTTTACACTCAGTAAAACAGATACACAGTGTTAATTAAATAGTTTATTCCAGTAAGATTTATATCATAGTCAAAAACAGTCCATATATCATTCACTAGTTCAGTCCATCCAGGGATTATTCAGTTGCAAATTCCAGTGTCAAAAAAGAGAGGTCAGTAAACTTACAAATGTCAGTCCGGTGATATATCTCCTCGCAGTAGAGATATGAAGAACTCAAAAACTCCTCTCTTCTTTCAGCAACTCAGCAGTAGAGGGAAAACACGCAGCTAACAAACCATGCAATCCAGTAATTGTCAGTAATTGCCAGCAATCAATCAGGTTCTCTTGCTCCCTCTTATGGTGGTTTCACACACCACACCCAAAATTACATGCTTTGCAGTTTTAAAGTGACACACACTTAAACATACAATCATAGTTTATATATATTATTTTACCCAAACTACATTAGGTAACCTATGTTATTCCTAACAGTTTTAATCCACAGTCCCTTCTCTGCCTCTGATGTGGTCATCTGGAAAAAGGATACCCCAGCTTTCAGGGCTGATCCTCAAACAGTAATTCAAACCCTGAAATCTATCATAGACAGCCATAATCCATTCTGGGGTGATATGACCCAGCTGCTACAAGTCTTTCTAACTAAAGATGAACAATTAAAACTATTTGAAAAAACAGACCAAATAGCTAAACTACCAACTATCCCTGGACAGGCAGCCCCAGCCCCCATTGCATTGCCAGTACATCGCCCTGACTGGGACCACAATGATACCAATCACTGGGATGAATACACAAGAGCAAAAAATAATTTACTAGAAGCTTTGGAGGAAATAGGAAAAAAGCCTTTAAACTGGTCAGAATTTCAAAAAACAACACAAAGAGAAAAGGAAAACCCTGATGCCTTTTGGGTCTGCCTGTCAGAAGCAGCTATTGCATATGCCCATCTAGACCTTAGCTGCCTGAAGGACCAAAGGATTTTAGCTTCAGCCTTCGTGGACCAGTCCACCGTGGATATCAAAGAGCATTTCCACCGCTTTGTCTCTAACTGGCCAACCTTAGAAATAGCAGAGTTGCGCAGGATCGCTAACTTTGTCTATGATCAAAGAGACAAACTGAAAGAGGAAGAGAAAGATAGGAAAAGGAGGATAGAAAGACATGAGGACTTAAAAATGTTTGCTGTAATGCAACATGATGCCAGACAAACGCCAGGTAAAACCCCCTATAATTCAAAGAAATGCTGGCATTGTGATAAAGCAGGATGGCCGCAAGGCAAATGCCAGCATTGCTATAGGTGCGGACAGGAAGGGCATTTCAGCAGGCAATGTAGGCAACACCTTTCCCGCAACCGGTATCACCCACCACCTAGAAACATGAAGCCAGGCAATAATCCAGTCCATTACACTGAACAACAAAGCTTTAATCATCATGCACCACTCAGCGTTCCTTTTCCTCAAATAAATCATAACAATGGACCTCAATGGGAACAAAGAAGGGAAAATGACCTGCCCCTTTCCTGACTAGAACATGAGAATGAAAACACTGAATTCATGGCTACCTTTAACGGGCTGGCTATTCCCCTAAAAAACGGCCCTGAAGGGGAACCCATTGTCACCATTCTTATAGGAAGAAAAAAAATACAATTGCTTAGTTGACACTGGAGCCTATAGTGAGGCTACAAGAATAGCCACTACATGCCAAACCTGCCAAGCAAATACCACCTCCAGAAAAGCAATTCATGAAGGAAGAAGACCCTAGGCACAGAAACCATTTGAAAAGATCCAAATGGATTATATACAGCTACCTAAGGCAAATATTCTCTTGTCTGCAAGGACCAACTAACCCAATGGGTAGAGGCCTTCCCATGCCGCCATGCTACTGCCCTAGAAACAGCCAGACTTCTCTTCAAAGACATTGTGCCTAGGTTCGGGGTCCCCACCATTCTGGACATGGATAGGGGAAAACACTTCATAGCACAAGTCCTCACACATATATTCCAGGCCCTGGGCATTACCCAAAACCTCCATGTGCCCTATTCTCTGACATCATCAGGAGCCGTGGAGAGAGCAAATAAAGAGGTGAAGACCCTACTGGGCAAACTCTGTCAGGAGACACACCTCTCCTGGCCACAAGTGCTCCCAATTGCCCTCTTTTATATCAGAACTAGACCAAGACAAGATATAGGTATTTCCCCTTTTGAGATCCTTTTTGGTTGCCCCCCTGATACCCTACAAGGCCTAGATCCTCATTCCCTTTGCTTAGATAGTGGGGATATGGTTCTCTCTTCTTATCTTACAGACATGCAAAAGAGACTACAGACCCTCTGGACCCAGAGTGCGCTGACACAGACCTTACCCCTGGAAGAAGCCCTGAATCCATATGAGCCAGGAGATTGGGTGTGGATCAAGTTCTTCACCAGAACTTCACCTTTACAACCCAGGTGGAAAGGACCCTACCAAGTCTTAATAACTACACATACCACCATAAAGGTTGCAGAACGAGACTCTTGGATACATTGGACACATGCAAAGCCAGCAGTCATAGACCATAGGCAAACTCCACCACAATCAATCCCACCCATCAAATTCAAGAAAATTCTGGACACAGATCAATTGAACCACACAACTGTGAGGAACCAAGTGCAAACATTGAATTACACAAAATTGGACTCCCAGGTGCTGAGTTATAAAACTCTATTTTTATTTTTTTTTATTTTTTTCTCTCACCTTCTCCATTTTTTTCTTTTTCCCTTTTTTCCTCGTATTTTTTTTTAACAAGGAAGAGACTTCAGCCATACCTTTTAGTAATTTTTGAGACTTGACCGATACCCTTTTTTACATTTTATTGTTACCTTTTTTTTTACATTGTACAAAAAAAGGGGTGGGGGGGGAAGAAAAGGAATTTAGCAATGGGAAACATGAAATGCAATATATACTATGTATTATTATCTGTAACAATTGTAACACTTGTAACACAAGCAACTGCATTCCTGGAACCAAAGCTTATCCCAGAGAAAGGAAAAGTATGGGAATATTTAGCAAGGGAAATACTCAACACCACTAACTTTTGCTTAGCAGGAGGGAAATCAGTCAAGGACTTCTTAACCACATGCCTAATGGGAGTGGCAACTAGACCACATAACATCATTAACTACACCACATTTAGAAACCTTCCTGACTCATACGAAAGCATTTTTAGCTGGGGACACTCTACAAAAACCAAAGACCACACCATGTATACCCTACACATTGCTGCAGTAACCACCTCTGAGAGATGCTTTAATGTCACTGGGTGCAGCATACCTAGGGTCACAGAATGCACCAGCCTTATCAACACAGAACTAAAGTGCAACTAGACAGAGACCATATCATTCTCATATAGTTACCTGAAGCTCCACCAGGGTGGTTTTTCCTTTGTGGTTTAAAAGCCTACTCATACCTTCCTGCAGATACCACCAACAGCCCTTGCACCTTGGGAAGGTTAACCATGCTTATGCCATCCTTACAGAGACGGCACAGGAGAGCCTTCCAAACCCTAGACTCAGACTGTGACTCCAAAGTCTCCCTTCCCACAAAAACAGAATACGTCTCATTGGCAATATCCTTGGTAGGGGTACCTGGATTGGCAGTGCGAAATTCTAGAAATTTGAATAGCCTGGCATGTACCCTAGCAAAAGGCTTGAATTTGACCTCCCATGCCCTGGATGCCCTTAACAGAGAACTGAGGGAGGTCAGAGAAGCCACCCTGGAGAATAGGGCAGCAATAGACTTCCTCCTCTTGAAGCATAATTATGGCTGCGAAACATTCCACGGGATGTGTTGCTTCAACCTAGACGAAACCTCAGGACTTGTAGAGAGGGACATCCTCCACCTGAAAGAGCTAGCTCAAAATATTGGTCATGAGCAATCATTCCTAGACTTTTCATGGCTCTTCTCATGGATACCAGATCTCCATTGGCTCAAAATCCTTATAACAACCATAGTCACTATTTGTGTCTTTGGAGGCCTCGTGTGTTTCCTTTGTCGATGCATACCACCCTGCCTTAGTTGCCTAAAGGCCTGTATCCCCTCTCAGAAGAGAAAATCGAAGGGGAGACAGGCGGCCATGATGATGATCCAGATTGATCACGAATACCAAGTATACCCAGACACTCAATCAGAGACCGCCCTCTAGAGAAAAAAAAAATAAAAAATGAAGGATTGTGGAAAGGGAATTTCACGAAGGCAGTAGTGTCACAAAAAAACAGGAAAAGCCCAAGGGGAACATCAGGTCAGCCAGAAAACAAACTTACATAGGAAAAGGAATCAAATAAAAAGTATTAAAGAATCCCTATAGACAAAAGCCTAAGTAATTAACAAAACTATACAAATAGGAAAAGGAAACAAAAGATAATTTAGAAAACCCTTACAAACACAGGACATACCAAATAAGCAAAACAAACAGACAAAAGACACAAAATATAAATTACAAAAGGGACAGACAGGAGATTGCCACAGAACAAATATGAAAAACTATCTTAAAGCTAAAAGAGATTACAGAAAACCAATAATACAATCTGGCCACCCCGCGGAGTTTGCCCTCCGACGGAAATAACGACAAACTCAAACAGGATTTGAAACATTAGGCACAAATACAAACACTCACACAAAGTCAACTTACAAAGGGAGAAAAGGGTATAAAAAACCAGGGACTTACCATAAGAAGCTAGCTAGCCCAGGAACGCAGACTTCTCGCTGTTCTCTGCCTTTCTGAAAAATAAAAAGATCCAGCTTTCAAGCAGTTGTCCGTATCCTTGTGCTGGAGCTCTTCCAGTGGGAAAATTGAATCCTCGAAAGAAAGGCATTTTGACACCTTTCAACAGTAGATATGCGCAATATAATGTATTATGTTATTTAAATCAAAATCTTGTGTAGATGCCAAGAATGTTGTTGATACCATGATGTTTTACAATGTAAAAAAAAAAAGAAAATTAATAAAAATATATTTAAAAAAAGAACATAATGACACCATTGGATTTTAAAAGAGCTGATTTTAATAAACTCAGAGAGAACTTGGGAAAGATTCCATGGGTGAAAATCCTAAAGGGGAAAACAACTCAAGAATCTTGGGAAACTCTGAAAAGTATGATCATAGAAGCCCAGACCAGCACAATACCACTGAGAAAGAAAAACAAGAAATCCAAGATGAAACCAGCTTGGCTGCACAAAGATCTCTCTGGCAAATTGAAAGAAAAAAAGGACAAGTACAAAAAATGGAAAGGAGGACATACAACTAAGGCAGAATATCATCAGCTAGCCAGAATCTGCAAAGACAAAGTCAGGATAGCAAAGGCTCAGAACGAACAAAGACTTGCAACAAAAGTCAAAGATAATTAAAAAAAAGTTTCTTCCAACATATAAATAACAAGAAAAAAATCAAGGAAACAGTTGGTCCACTAAAGAGAGAAGACGGCAAGGAAGTAACAGGCAACAGAGAGAAAGCAGAACTGCTTAACTCATTCTTTGCATCGGTCTTCACGCAAAAAGAAACTATAGCTCAACCCATCAAAAACATAACTGTCAAAGACAGACCAGAAATAAGTTAAAATAAGCAAAAAAAATAGGAAGAGAACACCTGTCTGATCTTGATGAACACATATCACCAGGGCCTGATGGATTACATCCCAGAGTTTTAAAGGAGCTGGCAGAGGTCATCTCAGAACCACTGCACCATATCTTTCAAAAATCCTGGAGCACCAGGGAACTACCAGAGGACTGGAAAAGAGCTGATGTGGTTCCCATCTTCAAAAAAGGAAAAAAAAAACAGACCCAGGAAACTATAGACCAATCAGCCTAACATCAATACCTGGGAAGATACTGGAAAAGCTAACAAAAAAACAGATCTGCCAACATCTAGAAACAAGTAAAGTAATAACTAGCAGTCAGCACGGGTTTGTTCAGAACAGATCATGCCAAACCAATCTTATTTCATTCTTCAACACAGTGACTAAATTAGTAGACCAGCAAAATACTGTGGAAATAATATAGTTTAGATTTCAGCAAGGCATTTGACAAAGTAGACCACAATCTACTTCTTAGTAAGCTAGAAAAAAGTGGAATAGATAGCACCACCACAAGATGGACTTGCAAGTGGCTAGCAAACTGTCAGATTTAGGTGACCCCAAATTCTTAACAAATTTTTGGGACAACAAGATAAAGTCAACAAACAAGAATTTTATTATACTTTTGCAAAAGCAGGCAATTCTGAATCCCTCTCTGGTGAGTTGGAGTCAGAAGAGCAAGGCACTTCCTTTTTCAATACAATTTATACTGAATGTCCTTTTGAACTTGCGGTTCAAGTATTCTATCAAAACAGGAAACCTTACAGCAAGCAGCCAGGTAGGAAATATTTGTGGTTACATGTTTTTCAGCTTAAACAAGTGTTTAAACATAACTATTATGAGTAAGCATTTTAGCAAAGAGAGAACTCTCCTGGTCATCCAATCCAACCCCCCTTTTTGAATTTAAAATAATTCAAAATAATATTTATTTGATCCACATCCTTCACAAACCATACTCAACAAGTAGTCCTTAATGGGTCTAAGTCTACATGGAGGGAAGTAAGCAGTGGGGTGCCACAAGGTTCCGTCTTAGGCCCAGTACTCTTCAACATCTTCATTAACGACTTAGATGAGGGAATAGAAGGGGAACTTACCACATTTGCAAATGATACTAAGCTGGCAGGAATAGCTAACACCCAAGAAGATAGGCTCAAGATATAGATGGATCTTGACAGACTAGAACACTGGGCTGTATCTAACAAAATGAAATTCAGTGTAGAGAAAAGTAAAGTCCTACACTTAGGCAAGAAAACCCAAAAGTACCCATATAGACTGGGTGAAACCAGGCTCAATAGCAGTAACTGTGAGAGGGATTGTTAGGGATATACCCTAGCAAGGATCTGCAGGGCAGGCAGGCAGGCAGGCAAAATACGTGAGATAAACGTTGTGTAGCTTACACTCAGTAAAAGCAGATACAAGTGCTAATTAAATAGTTTTATTCCAGCAAGAGTTAAAGCATAGTCAAAACAGTTCATATATCATTCACTTAGTTCAGTCCGTCCAGGGATTATTCATTTGCAAATTCCAGTGTCGAAAAAGAGAGGTCAGTAAACTTACAAATATCAGTCCGGTGATATATCTTCTCGCAGTAGAGAGATATGAATAACACAAAAACTCCTCTCTTCCTTCAGCAACTCAGCCCAATCCAGTAATTGTCAGTAATTGCCAGCAAACTGTCAGCATCTCGTCAGCAATCAGCCAGGTTGTCTTGCTCCCTCTTATGGTGGTTTCACACCACACCCAAAATTACATGCTTTGCATTTAAAGTGACACACACTTAAACTAACTATCCTAGCTTATATATATTATTTTACCCAAACTACATTAGGTGACCTATGTTATACCTAACAGGGATCTTGGAGTCTTAGTGGACAACCAGCTAAATATGAGCCAGCAGTGTGCAGCAGCAGCCAAAAAAGCTAATGCAATCGTAAATTGTATTAACAGAGGGATACAATCAAGATCAAGGGAAGTACTAATACCACTCTATAAAGCATTAGTAAGACCACACCTAGAGAATTGCATCCAGTTTTGGTCACCACATTATAAAAAAGAAGTTGAGACTCTAGAAAAAGTACAGAGGAGAGCAACCAGGATGATTAGGGGACTGGAGACTAAAACATATGAAGAATATGAAGACAAGGAATAATGGATGGAAACTGAACAAGGGGAGATTTAACCTGGAAATAAGGAGAAACTTTCTGACAGTGAGAACAATCAACCAATGGAACAGCTTGCCCTTGGAAGTTGTGGGAGCGCCATCACTTGAGACTTTCAAGAAGAGATTGGACTGCCATTTGTCAGAAATGGTGTAGGGTCTCCGGCTTGGGCGGGGGGTTGGACTAGATGACCTACAAGGTCCCTTCCAACTCTGATTATCTGTTATCTGTTATGATCCTGAAGGAGGATACAGATGCCAGACTAATTCAAAACTACAGACCAATTTCTTTATTGAATGTCAATTATAAAATATTTACCACTATTATAGCAAACAGGTTGAAGAGAGTTCTGAACGAATATATTCATTCAGACCAAAATGGATTTTTTCCAGGCAGACAAATTAGGAACAATTTAAGGAAAGTAATAGACACTTAGAATACTACGAAGCCCACCCGGAGAAACAAGTTGCCCTTGTCTTTCTGGACGCCCAGAAAACATTTGATAACCTCAATTGGGAATTCATGATAGAACAAATTTATAATATGAATCTAGGCACTAAATTTGAAAACATAATAACAGCAATATATTCTATACAAAAGGCTAATATTATAGTTAATGGGGAAAATACCCAGAGGATAAAAATAGAGAAAGGAGTTAGACAAGGCTGCCCTTTATCCCCTCTGCTTTTTATACCATCACTTGAAATTTTATCACTTGACAAATTAGGCAAAACCCAGGAATAAAGGTGTCAGATTGCCTTCACACAAATATCAACACGACACGGATCTTCATT